>CAXARK010000049.1:0-13275 GCA_963971205.1 Aethes cnicana
AGTAGATCACGAAGAGAAACAATAAATCGAATACTCAAATTGGCTTCGCTCGATCACGGTCGAGTGATCTTGCAAACGAATCAGTTACAAACCAACTGACACGGAAGTACCGTGGGCATCGTTAGCCTCACTGTCATAACTAGGAACTTGAAACCAACACTAGGAACTTCAAGGACACGGGCTTCCTCAAAGCTTTTTTAAACGTTTCTTTTTATTGCTAATTTTATTCTCAATCCGAGACCCGGATCGAATTGGTGACGCTTTGGTGTTACAAGTAGACAGCGGTGACCACAGACGTCATTAAAATCTTCTATCTGATAGTCGATCTTCAGCAATGATTCATCGTATTTTTGCTCATCAGTGGATGCCACAATCCCTAAGTCCCCAATCCGCACTGGGCCCGCGTGGGGACTATAGCCCAAACCCTCTCATGATGAGAGGAGGCCTGTGCCCAGCAGTGGGACGCAAATAAGCTGTAGTAGTAGTAGTGGATGCCACTGACGTTAGAGACTGCATTCGAGATGATTAGAGGGATGTATGTAAATTTCACAATGTCCAACCGTTCAAAATGGCCAATGGCTGCCTTGGCCGATACCAATGCTGCTAGCGCACTTTTCACTACCGGTAGCCCTCATAATGAATGAAGCTTTCCACAGTTATCTGCTGCCGCTAGTCTCTCCTCCACAGTAAGTAAGTTCTACCACAGAAAAGTTAAAGTAAACCTAGAATGACAACCTACATACAAATCAATGTACACCCGAAATAAATGTTCAGTGCGATAATAGATGTCGCTGCCTAGGTAGTATGAAAATTTGAAACGCTCCTGGATATTGCTCACATACAAAGCTTTCCCGATGTACGGCGCAACATAAGGAGATGTCAGTGTATGTAATGACCTGTCCCTGGCGCTACTGACCCGCGGTCGTCTTCGGGCGCCGTCCGCAGCAGCAGCAGGCCGGGCGGCGCGGGCGCGTCGCGGCCAGGAACCAGCGACACTTTCCATTCTGCGCTCGCGCCGGCCGCCACTGTGCACACCTGAGGCTCCACCTGTGCCGTGTGGGTTGCAAAAACCCAAAGAAATTAGTACTTCTTTAAAATTTCACTGACTACGATCAACAAAAATAAAAGGAATACTTACAACATTATTGAGCAACATGATGCATCTACTTTAGCTGGTGTCCGGACATTAAAATATTTAGAAACACGACAATCTACATTTCGAAAATATCCACCACGGCCGGCGGGATAACAAAAAGATTAGTTTTAACTGCTTCTTTCGGCAAATCGGACAGCACTTCACCGTAAGATTCACGTGAGCTCATGATAAACCAGAGCCGATGGAGTCAAGACAACTGGATTATTTCATATTTGATGATCGACGAGTGTAAGCCGAGATCTAAAAGCACTATTGAAGTGTTCTTTACACAAACAAGCAGCAGATCACAATCTGGCAATAAAAGCACTAGTAATACAAACGTGGTAATATTCGTAGTCCTGCGTGCCAAAGTCAGCGGCCAGGAACAGCTCGATGCCGGTGTCCATCTCCTCGGCCAGCGACGACCCCGTCGTCGATGACTGCTCACACAAGATCCCGTCGGCTAGGGAACACACCCTCAATACATGCTACTTCTACTACCACCACCACAACAGCCTAATAACGTCTCCCTTCTGGGCACAGGCCAGCTCTCATCACAAAGGTTTGGGCTTGTGATGAGAGAGCATAGTTCATACACATCCGTGAATTACTTCGCAGATGCTTGCAGATTTTCTCACGATGTTTTCCTTCACCTTCACCGAAAAACTTGATTTTCACAAATAAGTAAACTCAGAGCTGCATGCGAAGTGGTAGGTTGGACCAATAGGCTACCACGGCTTCGTATCATCATCTTCTATAATATCAACAGAAAAATGTTTACTCATAGACAAAGTACTTCCCTATGGCTCGGTACTAACATCGGTCTTCTGCCCCTCACATCTACTAGATTCTCGTGAAATTCACCAGGCCGTCGCTTCATCTAGTTGAAGGCCTAACGACAGCTCGTTTACGGGTGGGTGAAAGACATTAGAAAACTTTCTGTATTTATCAGCCATAATTTCAGCATCTTGGGCAAAATCTGGTATATTCGAATTTTAAGCTTTAAACCAATTCTCGTGAAATTTTGTAAGTATGTTCGAAGATTAAATAAAAACAATGTCGATTTGATATTTAGACCTTTTTCAAAATGCCCAACTTATGGAATAAAAATGATTTAAGGTATGCAAAAGTAAACTAGCGAAGTGTACAGTATTTAAAGCCACTAGCGATGTTATGATATGGTGTTGATGTGAACATAAAATCGATAATCCAAACTGTGTAATAATACTTCTGATGGCTTACAAGGATGATACTCCAGGCACGGACAATGCCGAGGGAGCACGTCGAAGAACCGCATGTACAGGCGGAACGGCCACTCGTCTTGAGGGTACTCTAAAAAAATGGTATGCAGTTAAAATCTAGGTCAAGTGTGATATTTCTTGCTGTCTAATCAGTCAGTTGCTGTTTTAGTCGATCTTGACAGGCTTTGATCGATTTTGACACCCCAAATCGGACCAAGACGAAAGTTTTGTAAAATAAAATAATTTTAACTGCCTGGAAAAATCAATGAGTATTTTTTCATCACTCAGAGCAAGAGGGTAAAAGATTAGTAAATGCGCAGAAAAAAAAAACAATTTTCGAATAAATTAGAAAATCTTGATTTTCTTTTAAGGAACAGTGGGTTTATTATACACTTGAATGTCCCTAGAAACTTTTCCCTGTCCCACGCTCAGGAAAGTTGAGCGAATTGATGATGCAAAAGTTGATAGCAGACACCGGGGCAGGAGTCTTAGTACACTCTATTAATCTTACAGTTTTTCCCATTTAAATTTCATCTAGAACTTAGCTGATGAGATTGCTTAGCATATTTTTAAAAGTTGGAATTTTGTTGAAAGTTGGAGGGTAACGCTATGCTAATGAGTTTGCTTCCAGTTTTAGAGATTTTAATGGAATATAAACTGACGTATTCGAATTGCCGCCGTTTTGCATAGATTTTTAAGCATCTTAGAGGATTTATAAAATGAGTGAAGATAAATTTGTGTATTCAACTGTATATAACTAGGCCTTAAAACACTCGTGCGATATTATCCCACTCAATCGTGTTTTAAGGACCTTTATTACGTAGCAGTTACATAAACTACTGTTGTTTTCAATTATGCGAGGTGTATTTGTCGATCATTAATTCACAACCGAACGCGCTGGAGAGGATGTCCCAGCGCGTGCGGCGCTCGATTCTCTGTTTAAATTAAAACATCTGTGCACAAGCAAAGCTTTGTGCGGGCTGTAATTTTGTTGTGACGTATCCATTGCGGCGTGCATTACAGCAAGCCTTTCAATTAACTCTTTGACTTTGTGAATTTGACATTGTGTATTTTCGCTGTAATGGACTAAATACGCAATTTCAGGCGGATAACCACAACGCCGTGTCGTAATGTGAATTATATGGCTCTTAAAAGTTTTTTTAAGACATTGATTGAAACGAAGTTTGGCAAAGATTATAAGGAATCACAGGATTCCGTATGCCAAACTGAGGACTAAAGCTGCGTTTCCACCAGAGATGTGCGAGGATGTGTTGAGGGTGTTTTCATGAAACAAAAGAAAAAAAACTCTTTTTACCTATCCTCGCTCCGCTGAGCTGTTTCCACCAGAGCTGAGCTGAGCGAGGATAGGTCAATGAAGTGTTTCTATTGGTTCATGAAAACACATTCCTCGCACATCTCTGGTTGAAACGTAGCCTTAAATGCAGGTAATTTCATCGGCTTTCTTTACACCTGGAACATAACAGTGCGGGCACAGCTGTTCGTCGGCAAGTTAGCTGGTGCATCACACCACCGTGGTGCCACCGGCGATGTCGTATAGGCAGGTAGCTCTTATAGTGGTGGTTGTGTTGTTATACAAATGTTGGTGTATATATGTATAGCCACGAGAGTTGAAGTCAAGCACACAACAACAGTCATATTACGATACCGAGATTTCGAATTTACTGTTCTTTTTTCGAACCGATAGCCATTCTTCTATAGGTACTTCTACTGGTAATGTAATAGGTACTACGGTACCAGTAGCAAGCAACACGCCAGATTACCTCACCTCGCTCGCGGTGACCGTACGCCGGGAATGTGCACGCAGTCATGGTCGTCACTCGCAGCGAGTAACAAGTGCTTACATAACTAACATAGCTTGACAAATACAAGTAAGCACTCGCGCGAGCTCGTTCCGTCCGCCAACCCTAAACTTGTTCACGCAGCACGCGCAGAAATTAGTACACTATCTTATTATTAGTGTGGAGATTCGGTTACATTTGTATGGCGTGTGTGCCTCAACTGTCGACGATACCTGTGGCCGCAGTTACCGTGTTCGAGCAGCGCGTACGCCTGCACGGTGAGGCGCGAGCGCGACGTGTTGCGCGCGCGCAGCGTGCGCTCCGGGTCCGACGACGACAGCCTGCGAATATACATTTGGCTTCATTCAAGGTTTCTCTGATTGACTGAGAGTGAAAAGTCCTGGTAGCGTCACTGTGCTTGGCTGTGGGCAATAAAGTTAAGTGAAGTCGCTCATGAAAGTAGGAGCAATTTATGGTCGTGTCCTGGTTTCGCGTACCAGATGCCTGATCCCCGTTTCCGTATAGCTCGCAGCAACGGTTTTCTGGCCCATTCGGCACTTATGATCAGGCTACCTGAAATTAAGTTACATGTACCCGTAAATAATAGGTGAACACGTATCTTCAGATACACGAAGTTCCAAATGCACCCGTGGCACAGACTAACCAGACATTTGGCAAAAGCCATCACAACTACTCATAAATAATACCTACAAACAGTAAGTTACCAATCAAAAATGTAAATTCCGAAGATGACCCGAGATCCGTGGATCCATCTGGGCATGACAGATACCTACACTGAAACTGAAATACTGAAAACAGGAAATTGGGAGCTCTATTAGACACTCTTAATTTAGGAATATACGAATGAAATTTACTTACTTATTTTTGCAACTTTAAAAAAAAGCATCAGGTTTTTTTTTCTTCTGAAATCTTAAAGCTTAAAGCTTTGATCTAAATAAACACTTCGTTTAAAAAGCAACTGCATCTAAAGTGCCTCAGTCAACCACAGGAAGGACGGTTCGTTATCAAACCACTCTATTTGCACCGTCTACTGTGCTAACAAGAAACCACTGCGCCTGGGAGAAAAGCGAACGTCTATTTACGCTTCAAAGACACCAACTTCCGTGCTGTTCAAATCTCTTTATGGTGACGACTGAATTGCAAACAGTGAAGCCGCATGTTAGTTGAGTTCATAAGGACGGTCTAGTTAATTTACGTTTCAAAATGTATTATTTAAGTAATTATTACATTGAAAGGAGGGTGAAAAGTTCAAGATTTTGATAGATGGACTGTCGTATAAGGATTCAGATTGCACGATGACTGTTGGATAGAGGCAGATGGGATCAGACGACTAGGAACAAGTTAGGGAGCGCTTGTTAAGAATCGACAGCACTCATTATAAGTACCTACATAGAAAAGAAGAGAGATTTTTCATTTAATACATTACTTAGATGTAGAAGAGTACCTAGGTATCACGTTTTCTAGTAACCATAACACAATTTATCAAAAACACTCATTCGGAACTTAATCGCGTAAAACTATTTTTAAATTTTACCTCAACGTTTTTAACATGAGTTTATGTCGCAAAGTTCAAGACAATAATTTTTCACGTCATTAACTACTAAATTCGTTCGTCAGCGTCGTCCGATTGGACTTGCGTTGCGTCGTCACGGCCCTGTTCCGACGACGTGATGAAATACTTGTCAATACGCGGAACCAAAATCAAAATATAGCCATCGAGGATACTTTAATTTCATAAATCATCGTCTGCCGTGATCGAGTAGTTTCGGCGCCGACTGCCGGGCGCGGATGATTGATCGAAAATAATTGAAACAGATTTACTCTGAAACAATTTTGGTTAGCTTTATTTTATGAAATAGGAATAACCATCATAAGCCAATGGACCAAATTTCGAAATCTCAAGTTAACAACCTTTATAGGTAGGTACCATTTTAATTAAATCAAATCTAAAATGTATCAATGAGCCCTACTAACGAGGCGCCCTTCCAAGGGCATCACAAAGAACTTTGAATATTGTACAACATTGTACTTATTTTTTTAATAGGATATTTTGCTGAATAGAGACGCTATTTTACTTTTATATTTAAGTAGGTACGTTACGTTAAATATTTCTTTTTTAATTACAGCATCGAAAAAGGTTTAACTACACTCTACAGCAATGAAAACGGGTGACTTTATATAGAAAATCCTATACAAAGTGACCCGTTTTCATCGCTGTTGAGTGTATTATTTTATTTTTTAACCTTTCGATTGGCATAATGAAAACACAGTGTCTTTTTTTACGAGAAACGTCTTTGAAATCACAACGACACAGAGTGAGAGACGCATTTTGAATTTGACAAGGCATTGAAAAGGTAATAATGCCCAAGACCTTGCAAATAATACTGTTTCCCTAATAGCATCATTATGCATTGAAAGTATCATCATCATCATCATCATTTCAGCCGAAAGACGTCCACTGCTGGACATAGGCCTCCCCCAAGGCTCGCCACTCAGACCGGTCCTGTGCTACTTGCTTCCACCGGTTTCCCGCAACCTTCACGAGGTCGTCGCTCCATCTTGTTGGAGGCCTACCGACAGCTCGTCTCCCGGTTCGCGGGCGCCACTCGAGAACTTTCCGGCCCCATCGGCCATCAGTCCTGCGAGCAATGTGCCCCGCCCACTGCCACTTAAGGCTCGCAATTCTTCGGGCTATGTCGGTGACCCTAGTTCTACTGCGGATATCCTCATTTCTGATTCTATCACGCAGAGAAACCCCGAGCATAGCCCTCTCCATTGCCCTCTCAGTGACTTTGAGCCTTCTTATGAGGCCCATCGTAAGCGCCCACGTCTCGGAACCATAAGTCATCACTGGCAACACACACTGGTCGAAGACTTTCGACTTGAGACACTGCGGTAATTTGGACGAAAAGACACTGCGAAGCTTCCCGAACGCTGCCCAGCCGAGTCGGATTCGACGATTGACCTCTTTCTCGAAGTTGGACCTACCTAACTGGACTGTTTGTCCCAGGTATACATAATGGTCAACAACTTCGAGCGCAGAGCCTCCGATTATTACGGGAGTTGGCACAACATGGACATTAGACATAATTTTCGTCTTGTCCATGTTCATTTTAAGACCAACTCGATCGGAAACTCTGCTGAGGTCAGCGAGCATAATACTGAGGTCCTCCATGGTCTCAGCCATGACTACAATATCGTCGGCAAATCGAAGGTGAGAGATGTACTCGCCATTAACATTGATGCCTCGACCTTTCCAGTCCAGCACCTTGAAAGCATCCTCCAATGCAGCGGTGAACAGCTTCGGAGAGATCACGTCTCCTTGTCTGACTCCCCGCTGCAGTGGAATAGGCTTCGTGGTCTGGTCCTGTAGTCGGACGGACATGGTGGCATTTTCGTACAAACACTTCAACACTTCGATGTACCGGTAGTCAACTTGGCACCTCTGGAGAGACTGCAGCACAGCCCAAGTCTCGATCGAATCGAAGGCTTTCTCGTAGTCCACAAATGCAAGGCAAAGGGGGAGGTTATACTCTTCGGTCTTCTGTACAACCTGCCGCAACGCATGTATGTGGTCTACGGTACTATAGCCCTTTCGGAAACCGGCTTGTTCGGGAGGCTGGAATTCGTCAAACCTGCGCGCGAGACGGTTCGTAATGACTCTCGAAAACAGCTTGTAAACATGGCTCAGAAGTGAGATGGGTCTATAATTCTTCAACAAGGTGTTATCACCTTTTTTGAAGAAGAGCACCACCACACTTCTGTTCCATGCTCGCGGCGTTCTCCCTTCATGAATGACGGAATTAAACAGCGTCTGAAGGGCCTTAAGGACTGGTTTACCACCCGCCTTCAGGAGTTCGGCTGTAATTCCGTCGTCACCAGGGGATTTGCCGTTCTTAAGCTGTTTGAGAGCCATACTAATCTCGTACAGGCTGACGTCCGGGATATCTTCGGTATAGTGTCGGGTTAATCTAGCTCTAGGGTCTTTAGCTGGATCAGCGACGGGTGTTCGGATTGTCGTGTATAACTGCCCATAGAACTTCTCGACTTTTCCCAACAGCTCCGGTTTGGATGAAACGATCCTGCCGTCTTCGGTCTTCAGCTTTGTCAATTGGCTTTGGCCAATAGACAGATCTTTGGCAAACACCTTCGAGCCTCTGTTACGCTCAATAGCCTTTTCAATAATGTTGGTATTGAATCGGCGTATATCACGCTTCAGAGACTTCGAGATCTGCCTATTGAGCTGCCGATAATGACTAGCGTCACCTGAAGACTGCAGAATCATCTCACGCCTCACCTCCATGAGCTTTAGGGTTGAGTCTGAGATTTTCTTAGTTCTTGTACGGCGGGTCTTGAAGAACTTGGACCCAACCGTATGGACAGCTTCCACAAACCCGTCGTTATAATCGTCCACGTCGCTTTCTAGGCAAGCAAAACGGTTTTGGAGTTCGAGCTGAAAGCTCTCGGGGTTTTGGAGCTGGGTCGGTGCCGGGCGGAGCGTAGACTTTATCAATCGAGATCTCTCAAGCTTCACTTGGATATTCAATGTGCCTCGTACCATACGGTGATCGCCCCCGGACTTAACCGAATTGATCACTGAGACATCATCGAATATCTGCTTCCTCGTCGACATGATAAAGTCTATCTCATTCCTCGTTACACCATCAGGGCTCATCCAGGTCCACTTTCTGTGCTCACGTTTCTTGAAGAAGGAGTTCATCATATAGAGTCCCTCCTTCTCCATGAAACCAGCCAGTAGGTGGCCCCGGTGATTCCTGCGCCCTACTCCAAATTGCCCCACTCTCAGCTCTTCACCGTCTTGTTCGCCCAGTTTCGCGTTGAAATCCCCCATAACAACTGTGAAGTGAGTTCTGGAGCTATGCATGGCTCTGGAAATGTCCTCATACATAGCCTCCACCTCATCGTCGGAGTGTGTCGAGGTCGGAGCGTAAACCTGTATAACCTTCAACGAATATCGTTGTGTTATTCTGAGTACAAGGCACGCCACCCTGGTCGACACACTCTCGATCTTCACCACATTGTTTGCGAGGGACTTGTGGACGATAAACCCGACACCTCCCTGGGACTGTTGGTCGCCCTCCCGGAAATAGAACAGGTTACCGGACTTCAGGGTTATCATGTCCTCCCCCTCTCTCCGGGCTTCTGATAACCCTACGATTCCCCAACGTAACCTGCTCAATTCTTCCTCCAGTTCCAGTACCTTTTCGTCGGTCCGCAGTGTACGGCAGTTATATGTTGCCAGGGCCAAGGGTCGTCGTTTTTGGTAGCCGGGTCTCTGCCGGGGATTAACTTTAGCACCCCCTGCCCCACCGTTACCATGGCCGCTACCGGAGCCAGGAATAGCGGGGCCGCCGGGGACTGGGGGTCTGGGCATTGCTTGTGGCACTTTTTTGGTCCCAAGTATATAGATCCCTTGGGGGGGATTGCCATAGTCGCCACGCTTGGCAGGCGGGTTGGCGACCGCAGTTTGATGAAGGTAGTTCTCGGAGGACGCTGCTGCCCATCCTCCGGTTTATCCCTTAGTCGCCTCTTACGACACCCACGGGAAGAGAGGGGGTGGTGCAATTCTTTGCCGGCACCATTGAAAGTATATCAATCGGTAAAGATTTGCGGAAGTTTCTATGTAAGTAAATGACGCTAAATCCTTAGGTTTATAGCGCCCGCCCTTAAAGCCTGAGCGCCAATTTGGGAACACGCGTGACGAACGCGGCACGCACTCGACCCGCTCGTTAGCCGGGCTTAGCCGGCTGGAGCGCCGCCGCCGGTGACATCCAGCAGGTGGCCTTTATCCGCCATTCCGGATAAAGACCCCACGGTACTGCTAAGCATTCTGCTTATACTACTACTACTACTACAGCCTATTTGCGTCCCACTGCTGGGCACAGGCCTCCTCTCATCACGAGAGGGTTTGGGCTATAGTCCCCACGCGGGCCCAGTGCGGATTGGGGACTTCATACACATCTTTGAATTACTTCCCAGATGCGTGCAGGTTTCCTCACGATGTTTTCCTTCACCGAAAAGCTCAGTGGTAAATTCAAATTGAATTTCGCACATAAGTAAACTTAGAGGTGCGTGCCGGAATCGAAACCCCGACCCTCGGTATGAGAGGCGGTAGGTCGAAACACTAGGCCACCACGTCTTAAATAAAACAGCAACGAACAATAATTACACCAGGTCGTTAAAAATACCCGGCACCTGCTCATTAGAGCGTTAACAATTGCGAAGATCAAAGAGGAACATTTTTGGACCATCTCTTAGAACGTAAATTCATGACCTTTATACTTACCTTTCATCTTTCACTTTAATTTCCTCGTTATTATTTACTCGTAACTCTGAAGTCAGATAGGCGACGGTTAGAACCCTGGTTTCCGCAGTTTATTTTATTTATTGGTAAAGACCGAAACTGGCCTCCTGATGGAAGATTCGATTTGAACTCCAACGACATCACCGATGCGGTGTTAGTCTCGAAGACTGAAACCCGATTCCTAGAATTGTAAACAGGAGACTCGATATGTAGTGTCTACTCACCACATGGTGGCATCGTAGTTGGTGTCGTCTCCCGCGTCTGCCACGGGCGAGAGCGCGAACTGCAGCGGCGACCCCACCGCCTCGATCCACACGTCCAGCACGATCGGCTCCACGCCTTCCACCTGCGAACAGACTAGCTTGTCAACCTCATGCCCGACCCTCCCTGGGGGTAAAATAAATAAATAAAAATCTTGGGACATTTCACACATATTGACCTATCCCCAAACTAAGCAACGCTTGTACTATGGGTGCTAGACAACGATATAAATACTTATATAGAGAAATACCTACATATACACGGTGGGTCAGAAAATATGGCAAATAATTAACCCACAGTATCGGCTATCGATTCTAAGTATAATGTATAGGTCTTTAATTTTTTTCGAGTAGGTAAAAAAAAAAATGTCTATGGGATTGGTTGTGTGAGCGACGCCTGAATCCTATACAAAATATTTTTTTTAACCAACTCAAAAAAAAAAAAAGACCTATACAATATACTTAGAATCGATAGCCGATACTGTGGGTTAGTTATTTGCCATATTTTCTGACCCACCATGTATAAATACTAAACATCCATGACTCGAGTACAAACATTCGTGTTTATCACACAAAGTTTGCCCCGAGCGGGACTCGAACCCGCGACCATCGGAACAGAAGGCAGGGTCACTACCAACTGGACCAATCCGGCCGTCGAGCGGCAGGGCAGCACGTGATATTAATAAAACGAACGCTCGGGAAACTGCACAAAGGAACGTCATAAATTACATCTAACTCTCTCTTTTATCCTTTCGTTCGATTAAGTTCGATTTACAATACATTGTCTCAAACTTTCGCGATACACACTCATATTAAACACACTAAAAAATTAATATAAATAGTTTTTACGCGATTAAGTCCCGGTGAAAGTGTGTTTAATATAAGTTCGATTTGACAGAAAATATCTGTGGGTTCCCCGCAACCCACACCGTCTCCGCTGTCGGCCGCGACCCCCAACATTTGTCGTCCCGCGGGGATGATCGGGCACGCAGTTGACTATAGCAAATAATTAACCCACAGTATCGGCTATAACCTATAAAATATGCTTAGAATCGATAGCCGATACTGTGGGTTAATTATTTGCTATAGGATCCGACCCACCATGTATACCTGGAAGGCGCGCGGATGTGGATTTTTATGGAGGCCCTTGTCTAAGAACGGCACTCACACACTGACAAGTGACATTGTTGTCGTGCAAACCATTCATGCCAGCTTTCATGAATCGATTTATGTACATGATAAATTATGATAGTAGGCACCATGAGCAGCAGCTGGTCGCGGTAGCAGCCCCAGCGGCGAACACGGCGACGTCGAGGACCGCGGCGGCGCGCGCGGCGCACGTGCCCGCGGCGGGCACGCACTGCACGCACACGCCCGGCGTCGCGCACGTCGCTCGCCCAGCGGTCCGCGCCTGCGGGGACCGGCCAACTACTAACTAGTAAGTAACTGGAACTACCTCTGGACCAAATTATGAGTCAGGTGCGCGGTGGGGCGAGGCGCATCAAAAACCTGTATGGCTGCCTATCTAGACACGCGGGAGCGTGTCAAGCCAAGTTCAAGAAACAGAAACTGGCGAGCCGCACCGTGTGTAATATTACACGAACCATTTGAGCCACTTTTTGACCCCCTCATAAATCAAAAACTATTTTACATAAACGTATCAAATGTGGCTCATATATTGAGACTTGCGAGATACATATGTGTTCTAAATTTCATAAGCTTATCTCAAACGGTTATTTAGATATTAATGTTCCAAAAATTCCTCATTTTTATCATTGACTGACCTATAGACCAAAACTCTAACCCATTCCAGAAGACCTAGAGAGTTAAAAGTTGGTATGCAGATAGGATTAGATGAATACAAAGGAATAAATAAAAAACTGGTAATTTTTAAATAATTCGATTCTATTATGAACGCTTAACATAAATACCTAATATTACTTAGGGTACCTACGTTAATAACTGGGATTAATTATTATTTTTATATTTAGCGCACATCAATAGTGTACAAATCATTACCTACTCATAAATAATGATAAAATAATAGGCATTTAGATTTTCGGTATATACACGACGCGCGCGCGCCGAGTGACGCCGGAGCGGCGCGGGCGGGTGGGTGGGGCGCTGTGACAACCGAATCGAACCGTTGACGCGAACGTGGCCGAGCGAGCGGCAGCCGCGCTCATAAGCGCGAGCGCTGTCTTGCTGTCCGGTTGTCTCTCGATATCTGACCTATAAGGTTGCGATTTATGCTGCGAAATTGCTAAGTTTCTTAAGGAAAACTTATAATTTGTAGTAATATTATTATTACAATTCCTATAATAAAAAGACCCACGGCGTTACGAGATATTATGTATTTACCTACAAAAAGTAATGATATCCCACCAAAACATAAATGTAAAGAAGGAGAGCCAAATTCAATACAAAAATTATTCTCTGCTGTGGGCTTCGCCGCAAAAAGAATGGAGATCTGAGAATGAGTGCCAAAGTTCTA
>CAXARK010000050.1:0-36043 GCA_963971205.1 Aethes cnicana
TCACAAACAAGTCACAGCTCGGATTGAAATGGAGGCAAGGCGTTGAGAGTATCGAGAGCGCGGCGCAGTGGCTCATGGCGCGCCAGCTCGGTGCGCCACGCTCGGCGCGCACGCCCAGCAGCCGCGGCGCTCGCAGGCGCGCGCCCGCCGCAGACACGTACAGACGGACGACCTCACCCACCAGATCTACACAGTCTATACTGTTTTTAATGATGCCCAAAGCAAATTTACACACCGCGAGGGCTCGTCTTATTTCTAATGACTCGTAACCCAATTGGCCCATTAAAAATAATGTAGGGTACAAATAGGGGTAGTACATATACAATTTTCTATATAAATTTCTTAAAAACTTCTTCTGTACTTTCTCTAACATAAGAGTATATTTTTTCTCATGCGAAGACCAAATTACTGCATTCGTTTCCAAGATGCTACGAACTAGGGTGGAGTACAGAGTGCGTAAAGCCCCTGGTGTGAGTGGATCAGCATTTCTTAGCACGAAGCCTAATCTTGTGAACGATTTCTTTGTGACTTGGATTGCTTGTTCCCGGAAGTTAAGTTTTGGATCGAATTTAATAAAATGTTAATGTAAAAAAAAGAAAAGTAGACAGATGTTGCACATTGGACGCTTTGATTCGTTTGAAGATATCGACTGTGAGGTGAACACTTTTGAACCTAATCACAAATAAACTACCTACTAAAGATCAAAAGCTAATACATTGTGTTCGTACTTGAATATACCCTAACACGCATGTCTTCTATTATCTAAAGTCCCGCGCCTTCACATTTCAAAACGCTTCAATGTATTTAAAAAACACCACCAACACTCTCACACATGTGTGCGTGCTGAGACAGCCATCAACTATGCGTTGAGAGTGTTGGTGGTGCTTTTTAAATAATAATAAAAAATTGAAGCGTTTTGAAATGTGAAGGCGCGGGACTTTAGATACTAGAAGATCTCTAAGTTACGTCAGGCGCGGCGCACTCTTTGATTTCTCCGCGCTCGATGCAAGTACCCGCCGGCTTCGCACCGTGGCGTGATGATTAGTGGTTGCCGCGCACTGCTAGCGAATGCACGCACGCGTGTTTTCTCTTAATGTACGTCGCGACGCAAGAGTCGAAAGTGCTATGAAAGAATTATGTCAAAAAAATATTGTATAGCAGAGGGTTGTAGTAACAAGAAAAGTAAAATGATTTGGTAAAGAGTAAAATTATGAACTTTGGTATGGAGGTAGTTCAAGACAACCCAAATTTTTAATTTTTCTACAGGAATAATAACAACAACTATTGTATGTCCGTGGTATGTCCAGTATAATAGTATCATCGGGTACGCAAATTCTATGTACGCGGGACGAAGTCGCGGACAACGGCTAGTATAGGTATATGATAATGCAGTTGTGTGACTGTGTGTCTTTAATTTTGAATTTAGCTGATTCATAAATTGACAGATAAAGTATGTGATAACTTAATACTAAATTACGTTGTAGCGTCTGTGTAGACGAGTGTTTTTAATTATAATAAAAAAATGACAAACAATATATTTTGTTAACCCTATTATAGCTAACCTATGTACTAATACTAGACGCATGATTTAGTATGTTCTCGAGTGCGGCCAGCCCCTAGCGCTAGGGCGTGGCCTCCGAAAGAGCGCGCTGCATGTGATAGAAAGAGATGGCCACTTTGGCGGCTTGCGGCGCTCCAAAACCGGTTTTTTGTTAGCAGTCGGCCTTCTGTACGTTAGTACTATTACTTATTCTGTGGTTACGTTGCTTGAACATATTTGTAAAAAAATACAGGCTCAAGTTAACACTTTAAAGAATTTATTAATAAACTCTACTTACTTGGCTTTTTAACATCAGACACTTCGTCCTTCATTGTTATGCTATTTTTAACTTTTAAATAAAATTAAAAAAACACTATTTCTCAGGTATATGATAATTTAATTTAATTTTAACTAAAATGTTTTAACACCGGCGCAAGAGCGGTTCGCGCATCGCGCTGCGCGTTCACTACTCATTGTTTTTCTTTTATTTTTATTGAACTGTTCGATCTGCCACAGATTGCTTCGATACAGAGGAGGCAATCCAGATTGCGATCTAGTTATACATCAATCTCATCAGGATACCAAATAAATCAAATATTTTGATATCTGTCGATAACTATGGAATATCACGAGTACCTATTTTGAAGTCCTCTTAAAATACCTAAGTAAGATAACTTTAAAACTTAAATTATAACACTGTCCATCATAGGTTAGTAGGACCTTTGCTAACAACAGTTTGTCAATTCGGTGTTTTTTAAGGGTTCCGTACCCAAAGGGTAAAACGTGACCCTTTTACTAAAACTCCGCTGTCCGTCTGTCTGTCCTTTTTCGTCTGACACCAGGCTGTTTCTCATGAACGGTGATAAATAGACAGTAAAAATTTTCATAGATGATGTATTTCTGTTGCCGTCTTAACAACAAATACTAAAAAGCAGAATAAAATAAATGTTTAAGGGGGCTCTCATACAACAGACATGATTTTTTCGCCGTTTTTATAGGTAGTACGGAACCCTTCGTGAGCGAGTCCGTCTCGCACTTTGCCGGTTTTATCTTATCAATGTGCCGGAAAAGTGTTTATAAATTCTTGTGAGTGTTTTTTAATATGGTTGATTGTATGCCTGACGGCAAAACATGGTGATACCTTCATAGTATTGTGAACACCTTAATACCTATGTTTATGCAAATAAATGTACTTTGACTTTGAGATTTAACACTTACAACGTTTTTTCCAAATTATGCTTTTTTTACAATTACCGTTTTAACGGTAAACCGTTAACCTAAGCTGATTAAGTCCCCAATCCGCACTGGGCCCGCGTGGGGACTATAACCCAAGCGCTCTCGTGACGAGAGGGGGCCTGTGGCCAGCAGTGGGACGCAAACAGGCTGTAGTAGTAGTAAGTTAACCAATAAATTGTTCTCCAAATTTTCATTTTATTTTTACAAGTATTTATTCTCTTCTTGCATAAAATTGTAGGCAATAAAAAAAAGTATATATTATTGTCTTGAAACTTTAAAAAGAAAGTACCTTCATGGTTTTAATATCAGCCTCTTAAAAATGAAGTAAGTAATACTGTTTAGAAATGCAGGCTCGAAATCGTTATAGAAAGTGAATGATCTGTTATAATTAACTCTGCGTACCTGCTTCTCTTGCTATCAAACTCAAGGTCAAGATGTTCGAGGCTCTGGTTTTTCTGAATATTGATAAAAAAAAGCCTTTATTTTTAGTATGACTCATTAAGTACTAAAATTTGGAACAAATTAACTTATTGACATCTTAGAAACAAATTTAGGTTACATACATTACAACGTTACTTACCTTTGCTTACGTCACTAGATTCATCTCCAAGACGCATCGGTATGCACTCGTAAAACAACTGCATAATCATCATCATCATCATCATCGTTTCAGCCGATAGACGGCCACTGCTGGACATAGGCCTCCCCCAAGGCGCGCCACTCAGACCGGTCCTGTGTCACTCCATCTTGTTGGAGGCCTACCGACAGCTCGTCTACCGGTTCGCGGACGCCACTCGAGAACTTTCTTGCCCCATCGGCCATCAGTCCTGCGAGCAATGTGCCCCGCCCACTGCCACTTAAGGTTCGCAATTCTTCGGGCTATGTCGGCATACTGCATATTGTTGTCCATTAGTGGGTATCTATGTACAGTACGGCACAACTTAGAAGGCGCGCGGTGAAGCACTTAAGCCGTTGATACAGAGTCTATTATTGCATAATCCACGCGCCTTCTAAGTTGTATAAACCTGTGCTTATTGGAATACAATATTTGTATACACAGGGTAGACTTCATCTGATAAAGATAGACGGAATGACAGGTTTTATCATGGATAAGAGAAACCGTTGAGATTTGTTGATTACCTTGGTGCACCGCCTCTGATGCAGAGGGTCGCGGGTTCAAATGCGGCTCGCACCTCTGAAATTATTTATGTGCGAAATTCAATTTGAATTTCTCACTGAGCTTTTCGGTGAAGGAAAACATCGCGAGGAAACCTGCACGCATCTGCGAAGTAATTCAAAGATGTGTGTGAAGTCCCCAATCCGCACTGGGCCCGCGTGGGGACTATAGCCCAAACCCTCTCGTGATGAGAGAGGTCTGTGCCCAGCAGTGGGACGCAAATAGGCTGTAGTAGTAGCAGTAGTACTCGAACATATCCGCAGGCGTCAACCAGTCGTAGGTTGTACAAATGTGCGGCCTGCAGGCGGTCCACCGAGGCGTGGACCGCCTCTGCATTAGGAGCACTAATGCCATCGTTTATCTGCATTAAGGAGCTCTGCTGGCTTGTGACTTCGGTCAGCAGTGTTCGTTCACTGAAACCGAAATATTTTCACGAGGAACTGACTTCAATAATTCGACTTTAAAAAAATATATACCCGACTGCAAACAAACTTTTGATGTCACGTTATATATATTTGTAATCCGTTCATTAACGCATTCACTGCCACCGAGGCATATATGCGTTTTGCTGACTTTCCCGTAGTGCATTGAACGCACATGTGCGTTGCAATGTTCCCTTAATGAAAGATGTGGCACCAGGCGAAAGTTCGTAAAAAGAAGTGGCAGTGAATGCCTTAAGCCCTTTATTTTGATACCCCACTCGATAGACTTAGACAAGAAAAATATTTTTGGAAACGATTAAAATGCCTCCAAAAGTCAGCCATTTTGTTTTTTTGCAATTTTGATAAACCCAGTGTCACTCTCTCAATTAAGACAAATCTAACGACACCTCGCATGTTAAAACCCATCAAGTCATTTAGGCTACTGAGCGTGCCAAAGAAATATACATACATACATATACTCGAAAACATAACCCTCCGTCTAGCGCAGTCGGGTAAAAAAGGAGGGTTTCTTAATTATTATTATTTTCATTTATTTATACCAAATAATTCACAAAAAGTTATATAATATATCACTTCACTGAAACCCTTACGGGTTTATGTGTGAAGGCGAGTTCGTCTGTATGTTGATGATGATTTAAATATCTGATCTTTGACCGAAAGTGATCACCGCCGAGAAAGATCTTAAAATCCATGTGAATAGATAAGTAACGTACCTACCTAAAGTTCATCCAAGATAAGATGTCGAAAACGTACTTAGAAGTTACAAGTGCACTGACGCGCCAGCATTGAGCTTGTGTAAGACTCCTTATACAAATGAGTAGGTACTACGGCTGTTATGGTTCTATGGCTACTTCAGACTGTCATTTCTTGGATTAGTTTCACACGGGAGCACAGAACGGACACGGCCTATAAAATATGGAGGGTTTGAAGTAAAAGAGCGCAATCTTTATAGTTCCAAAAGTGGAAACTAAATCGGGCAGATTGGGGGCGCTGCGGTCGCCACTCCAACTGTTTCGCCTTATAAGATTGCGCTCCTTATCAAGACACATTCCACACTCCAAACTATACTCGTAAAAGCACGATTTCGAACAATATTCGAATGAAGTGTCAATGTTTGCGTAAATTACGTAAAAAACTTGTAAATGTGTGTACCAACTACGCGGGCCAGTGATCCACTCTCCATCTCCGGATGAAACAAATGACGGTAAGGACGAATTGGGCGCGAGTTGCGCGCCGGCTAGATTCAGGCGGTCGATTCCGTGGCCATTCTGTGCCTAAACACTATAAATAATTTTGTAGAGTACAAGCTTAGAAAATTCTTAGTACTAACAAAAAACAATTCATTAAAACTCTGTACATGGGCTACCTATTATGTACTGCAAATATAAAGGAGCGCCGAAAAAAGGTTTCTTGAAATTTATTGTGCAGTGTAGTGAAATGGACGGTTCAAGTAAGCTAATCACGGATAAAATAATAGTACCTAATTATATTGCTTCAAACGTTATACCTACTAGATCAAATAACATCTTACAAATTGATTTTAGTACCTTTATTCTTCAAAGAACCCTTTCAACAAAGCCCTTGCAGGATTCCCTTTCTTCAATTACAATTACCTTTATTTATATTACATTAGTTTTACCCTTATCACTTTCGGAGCCAGCCTCTATGTTTTTCGTATAAAGTAGGCTCCTCGAGGCATCCACAGCAAAGGTAAAGTCGTCTTTGAAGACGTGCTGACTCCTAATACTTGTCTACTGGGTTCAATTCAAACGTGATCTTCAAGAGATGAAAGCGCGAATAGAGAACATGCATAAGAAAATAAAATCCCCAAATTTTTCAATATTTTCACGAGTAACAACACTCGTGCAAATATTGAAGTTATTGAACATGCATGTTGTCAGATTTCATAGTAAAAAAAATGAGGCCTACAAGAAAGTGCTTTTTCAGTCAGAATTGTCGACAATTAAATTAATCAAAATGAATTATTAATTTTATATTTTGATACTAAGAGCGTTTTCACATTATCCGATCCGATATCGGTGTCGGACGTAAAATGTATGAAATATGTATGTATCCGACAATGTGAAAACGCTCTTAGATTTCATAAATTTTACTTGCGACGCCGATATCGGATCGGATAATGTGAAAACGCTCTAAGTGTTCTGCTAAATAACTTCATACTAATAATGTGAAAGATGCGGTTGTCTTTACCTCGAATGATCATAAAAATCAGAGCTAAAGTAATTTCATTTAAACCCATAACCAATTTAAGTACTTAAGTGTTGAAAACAATTATGAAAAACAATGTCAAATATGGCGACTGAGTTACTCGTATATTTGCAATTCGTATGTTTGAAACATCCTACCCGGCAACCCGTGATAGCTCCCTTAGGGACTTTTGATTAGGGCACTTAAATCTACAACATACTTACCAACATTTCAACAAAATTAACTGAAACCACATTTTCCTAACAACTTTGGCGGGGTCCTTTTATGTCTGTTATCAATTGTAGTTTGATTAATTTGTTCTAGGTGTAAGTATCTACTTCTTCTCCTTAATCACAACGAGATTAGTCGATTCCCGCTCGCCTCCGCTTCAATATAAGGGCAGCTGCCTTAAGCCCGAGTCACACCGAATGCTTCTGCAGCACGTCGACGGCTCGCCAGCATCTACGCGTGTGAAGTGCGCGAGCCGCGCAACACCCCTGTCACCCCGAGGACTGAGAGATCCCAGCGGCGCGTCACCGTGTTAACCGCCATTTTTGACATGTCACTGTGACATTTGACGTATTACATCCATGTTTTGCAACCATTGCATACGACAAAGCTATATTGCCGACATTGACGTCTCACTCTGCTCTATAGGTCTCTGGCAGCTGTCGCGCAGCTCGGTGACGTTGTGCTGACGTAGCTGCAGCGTACGACGAGCCGCAGAGGTGCTGCAGACGGCGCGCAAGCGTTATGACAGGTCATACGAAAATGTATGTTATACAGATGCAGGCGAGCCGTTGACGTGATGCAGACGCATTCGGTGTGACCCGAGCTTTAACCTTTTCCATGCGTCATGGTGCACAACGGATATGGAGGTTAAATGCGTAAGATCCATCCACCCTCGGCGTGTGAGTGATGGCTTTTGTATCTTATCAGTGTGAAAATTAGTCAGATGTAGGTATTTGTGGTGCTCCTATATAAGGGCCAGAATCACTTGGCAGAGTCTTCTTACCCAAAGGCGGACGGCCATAGACTGTCTCGATGCATAGTGCAAACGAATTTTTGTCTAACTGGTATAATATCGCCATTAAATATGACTATAAGTAGGTACCTATCTTATATTATCGAGCGAGCGGTACAAACATAATTGCTTAGTTCACAATGACTCACAAATTTAGTATCAGAGTCCAATTATTTAGGGAAATTTGATTGTTAACATTGTGTGATTTTTTAAATCCATTTTGTACAACGCTAGTGGTCATTGTGGTCCATAGATAAAACAAATCATAAGAACAAACTGCGATTTGGTGTAGAGATAGTTCGACTCCCGAGGGAGGACATAAGCTACTTTTTATCCCGGAAAAATGCAGTTCTCGCGGGACAGCTATAACCGAATTTCATGCAAACAAAGTCGCAGGAAAAGCACTTAAATACGAAATTAAAAGTAATAACTGCGATAACCCCTCCACATTTAAACGACTGCACCGATTTTGAATAATTTTGCTATAGAGTTCTAGTCCCAGAAAGGAAAGACATAGACATAGACATTTATTTCTCAATATCAAATTACAGCATATTTTACATGTCAAAATAAGAGAATTTCTCATTGACACACATTTTCACATTTGTATAATAATATCGTTTTAATAAGCACGTAAATAGGCACGTCCAGGTTTTTCCATCTGAGAAGTAATTCAAAGATGTGTGTGAAGTCTCCAATCCGCACTGGACCAGCGTGGGGACTGTAGCCTAAACCCTCTCGTGATGAGAGGAGGCCTGTGCCCAGCAGTGTAGTAGGTTTTTCCATTATTGTGGTTTCACCACATTATGAAACCAACTCAAACTGGATTCATCAATCTAATCATCGGAGATCGTTATAAAGTAATTTGAGATTTCATTCGTATTTATCTTTGAACGAAATCACATGAATTACTAACCAAAAAACGTAATAAACTACTTTATAAACAAAATTCAAGATGTAATGATTTATTAACAAAAAATATTAATGCAATTAAAGGCTTACAGCTAGCGCCAAAGATCCTGTAATGAAACATAAGTACTTACTTACATCTAAATAATTAAAAATACATTAAAGGCTAATTTTAAAGAATTGTAACATACAGTTTTGGATAAGATAACTTGCCAACGATAGGTAAGTAGCAGCCGACCTGTTGAAGACCTTGTTTCTTAGGTACTGCTGTCATTTTCAGCGGGCTCATTCCATGCTTGCTTTTGACTCGTGCCGAAGACAAGGAAGATGGTGTTGCCAAAGAAATAGACGAAAGACGTCAGGTAGAATACTTTCTTCCAATCACCGGCGTCGGTCTGAAACATAATCGATTTGTTATGTCCACACTAAATTATAAAAAAAAACTGCCTTCAAACTCCGACAGACTGCGATGTCAATGTCAAGTTCACGATATGATTATCATTTCTTTGGGTCGGTTCACTTGACACCGACTTCGCAGTCTATCGGAGTTTGAAGGCGATTTTTATTTTTTATTTAAAAACTTTTTTGGGATACAGTTTCCAAACATTACTATAGAAATACATACCTAATAAAGTCGAAATTGACACCAAAATCATCTACGTGCTAGCAAATTTTTAGGAGTGCACTCATTTTATCATAGAACCCATCATCAGAACTGAACCAAATTAATATGGGACTAACTTGGAAGTACCAGCTTTTGAACAAAAAAAGAATCATCGAAATTGGTTCCCGTTTACTATTTATTTTTGGTGAACATACATTTAAAAAAAAAGATTCCGACGAATTGAGAACCTCCTCCTTTTTTGAAGTTGGTTAAAAAATGCGTATGTGTGTGTGTGTGTGTGTTTGAATATTCCGTTTTATGAAATTTCGTATTATGATAGTATGAGACTCTGGGAAGCCATCATTTCATCATATTGGAAGGCTAACTGCAGGCTCGTCTCCTATTTCATTTTTAATTTTGAAGGTAGGCTTTAATAAAGCCTGAGCTCCATATCCTGCGCCGTGGTACAGCACGACATAACTTAGAAGGCGCGCGTTGAAACACTTAAGCCGTTGATACAGAGTCTATTTTTGCTTTATCCACGCGCCTTCTAACATGTGTAAACCTGTATACAAATGCTTCGTATCGAAATCTAGGTGGATACTTCCACAGTAGCGCACGGCCACGCTTCGCACGGTCAATACTTAAGGTGCTGACAAGACCTAAATTGGCTTTCTTTTAACAGTATTTAAACGAAAACTATTTGATTTTTTAAGGCGAGTAAAATATATGTTAATATTCATTATGTACTTGAAAAACTTGCTGTTTCATAAATAGGATTTCATGAAATCGTTTCAATGTAAAAAAATCGTAAAGTTACGTCTTCAAATCATGTTTAAACGGTTCTATATATGTTTAGTTTTTGAACGCAGATGTCTATAATTAAATACTCTATTCTATCATATTCATACTGTTTTATATTATTCCTGCAAAGTGATTTTTTTTTTACATTGTCTCAAACTTTCGCGATACACACTCATATTAAACACACTATCAACGGGACTTAATCGCGTAAAAACTATTTATATTTTACCTCGACGTTTCGGCCGCGATGCAGCGGCCGTGGTCACGAGAAGACACCTCGTCTTCTCGTGACCGCCGTGTCTGCTGAGACAATTGCCTGCCTCGATTGCTCAAGTTCATTAGGTATTGTCAGCGTCTTAAGGTGATAACTCACGGTTTCATGTAGCCTCTACGATAATAGATGGCGCGGGTGGTAGATATTGTAATTTTCAGGATTTACGCCAAATTCCAAGCCCAAAGGTACACTTTGATGGACTATGCGATTGAAGGGATATATTATACATCTCAATTTCACATAATTATCCGTACATTACCTTTCATTTAGGAAAAAAGGCGACAAGTCTGCCGAGAATGAACTCACGCACACATACTGAGGTAGTGAAACGTAGTGGAAACCAAGGCTTAATTTCGCCGATATTCACAGAGCTTCTGTGGCGCTGTGGTTTTTGTGATTTCTTTTTATGAAGTATAAATCGTGGAAGTCGTGGGTTCGATCCTCACTTTTTCAACTTTTTGTATTTTTTTTTTCTTTTTTCTATAATAAATATTTGTAAAGGGGAAAAATAAAACTAGTGAAACTTTTGATATATTTTACTTGACATTATAGAAATATTTTTAATCTAGATATGATTATTTATTTCTACTACTATTTTTAATCAAAGGATAAAAATCCGTGTGGATTTCGTTACATTATCCTCCTCCTCCGGCACATACTTCTTGTGGCGGTCTTCCATGTGCAGCGATCTTCGCCCTGGTGCATCGCCGCATTTACCGGCGGCACCTGTTCGGCCTCCTCTCTCTGGGTCTTTTCCCTTCAGCATTAGTCTCTCCAACTTGTCGGATTTCCACGAGTTATGTGACTGAAGGTAAGCCGTGGAGGCCTAATGGTTCGACCCACCGCCTGTCATGCAGAGGGTCGGGGGTTCGATTTCGGCTCGCACCTGTAAGTTTACTTATGCGCGAAATTCAATTTGAATTTACCACTGAGCTATTCGGTCAAGGAAAACATCGTGAGGAAACCTGCACACATCTGCGAAGTAATTCGTAATGTGTGTGAAGTCCCCAATCCGCACTGGGCCCGCGTGGGGACTACAGCCCAAACCCTCTCGTAATGAGAGGCCTGTGCCCAGCAGTGGGCCGTAAATAGGCTGTGTAGTAGTAGTAGTAAATGTGACCGAAGTATTTGACGATTCGGCTTATACGAACCATGGACGGATATTGTTGGTTGAGTTTGAGTTCTTTGAGCACTGAGATGTTGGTGCGATGAGCTGTCCAAGGTATAGTATATAATATTATCAACTAAATAAGTAGTTGTTACTTTACAAATTCCTAATATTTTATTATTTTATCAAAATATCTAAACACCTACACGACTGACAGAGTACCTACCTACCTATGATGAGAATAAACATTTGTACTCATGTCATGGATCTTTATTTGCATATGTATTTCACATTTCTCTTTATAAGTATTTATATCGTTGTCTAGTACCCGTATCACAGGTAATCCTAGTTTGAGAGTAGATCAATATTGTGTTGAATTCCAAATATTATTCATTTTATCTTCATCTTTTTATCTTATCTCAGTAAGTAAATATTCTCTTTCTTGGTTTACATTTTATTGCCACACAGCCACACGAAAATAAAATTGCTACACATTTCTGACAAGTTTATTAAAATAGGTATAACAAAATATATCACAATTTTACACATGATAAGGTTGGTTCTGATTAGCAGTGATTGGTTTCACAATGTCTCTTCGTTGTTGCTCACAGGCCGCAGGTAAATGAGAGAAAGCTTACTTTGTCCCTCCTAGGAAGACAGATCCAAGGCATTCCAGAAGATGTTTGATCTGAAATAGAGACAAAAGATTACTCGATCACACTCTACGGATAATAATAATAAATCTGGCTATTCAGTTTTTTTAGAGTATCTCTCTGAGATGATATGACAGCGGGTTGTATTGCCGCATTCAATCCTAATGATTAAAAAAATAGTATAATTTATTTATTTATTTTATTTTAAGAAACTGACTGACTGACTGACTGATCGATCAACGCAGAGCCGAAACTACTGGTTGTAGAGAGCTGAAATTTGGAGTGCAGGTTCCTTAGGGAACGTAGGGGAGCACTAAGAGAGGATTTCCGGGATTAGAAGTGACCTATAATCTTCCCCGGGGCTCAACCATTTCCAAACCAAATTTCATCAATATCGGTTCAGCGGCTGAAACATGAAGTGGTAACAGACAGACGGAGTTACTTTCGCATTTATAATATCAGAAGGTATTTGGCATGAAGGGCAGGGACATGGCTACTACCGAGTCGAACGGACGCACTTCACTACCGAAACACAACCGAGACTAGATAGAGATGTTCTACTATCTAAAGTCCCGCGCCTTCACATTTCAAAACTGCATTTTTTTATTATTATTTAAAAAGTACCACCAACACTCTCAACGCACAGTTGATGGCTGTCTCAGCACGCACACATGTGTTGAGAGTGTTGGTGGTGCTTTTTAAATAAATTGCAGCGTTTTGAAATGTGAAGGCGCGGGACTTTAGATACTAGAAGATCTCTACTATAAAAGCTTTGATCACTTTTATTTTTTCACTGATAACACGTTGTGCGTTCGCAAAGTAATTATGGGAATTGGTCTCGCCTGGGTTGACGCGGGCGTCTGGGCAGTCGGCGCGGGCGAAGACTGCGGCGCCGCAGCCGCCGCGGGCGCGCAGGGCGCCTTGCTACCGCACGGCGCGCTTGAAGGCTCGGTTTCTTCTCCTTCTCGTCGACAGAATCCTCCACACTTCTCGCACGAAAGGGCAGCTCCTTGAAGTTTGTCAAGTCCTCCCTCCGTACTCTTTTCCTTATCTTATTAGATTAGAAAGGAGGGCGTAAGTCATGTCCAATTGCGCTCTTTCTGAGATATCATTCTCCGGGAGTCTCACTATAAACATGTCAGTGTTTTGACTGTCTTGCGGCGTCGAAAATATAATATACCTATACGATGTGACGGGCGGCGACCTCCGTAAGCACTAATAAGGTTTCTACCGACTCCTGTGGCTTTGCAGCCGGAAAGAGTGCCCTGGCCCTCGGCCATGCATGTTACCGGCGTCGAAATATTTCTTTCAGTGCTTCAGTCTGCGACCGTTGAAGCGATTCTATTAGCGCGAACACTCGCTGGAATACAACAACAAAGTTGTCACGCACGGTGGAGTCTTGGCGGATGTAAAATGAGAACACGGTGTGCGGCGAAGCCCTAATCACAAGTGATCGTGAATTCTTCTCAAAAATGTAGCGTGTGCGTTGTGATGGCTCAAAGTTGGCGACTGACTGGCGGCTGGAGTGGCTGGCGCGCGCGGCGCGGGGGCATAGGGTCGGCCGGTAGGAGAGAGCGGGACAGGGCTATTGAGACGCGCGTCTATTCCGCGAATCGGAATGGCAACCGCGCAATGATTTTTATACTTACGAAGTATTATATATGTCTATGCAACCGCGTAATAGTCCGTTTTCTATTGGGAAACAGGTCGAAATTTTGAGTACAGCAATGCCATTTGGTAGGAATGTTATACACGTTGACCTAAGTCCAAAACGCCCGGTAGCCACTTTGAACTCCGCGGCTGGTGGGGGGAGGGGGGGTTAAAGTACAGAGCTCCCGGCGCTCAGAAAAAAAATCCTGGCGGATTAGTTTGGGTTGTTTAGTCAAGTTTGGTGTCGTTTTCAGATAACTAGATGATGCCCGATTCATTCCTCATACCAATTTTTTAGGGTTCCGTAGCAAAATATGACGCAATACTTAAAATAATAAACTTTTAGTAGTAGCGAAATGCAAACAAACCCTCATATTTTCATATTTTTGTATGAAATTTGATTTGTAAAAAATACAGTCTGAAAGCCCATTTAATGCAGAATCTAAAAACATTAACAGTAAGTATATCTTTTATAATTTTCAATGTAAAATAAAATATTGAATGTACTGCGACGGTCGTCAGCGCAGCGTAGGGGAGGGTAACAAGACCTGAAAAACTGTCAATTTCAACGCAAAAAGCTTTCATAATATCAAGAAATTAAAGTGCTTACAATAATATCATACATGTAATAGATATTCTCTTAATTATTATTAATTAAAACAAATGTATTTTTCTCTCTTTACCTGATTTTCTTCTTTTTAATATTATACTAGCGGCGCCCTGCGGTATTACCCCCTATTAAGAAGTAGCCTATGTATTAATCCAGGGCTTCAGTTGCCTCCATACCGAATTTCACCTCGCTTCACGTCACTCCTGCGCACGCGGGATTTTTAAACCTGTGGCTAACTAGTCAAGTGGCATTCAATGTTGCTATTTATATGATAAAAAAATGAATTGGTGGGTTTTCTGGCCCCGTTTTGGCGGTCACAAACCTGACATGTCAGGTGGCAACAGTTTTCGGTACCACTATATAAATTTAGTTTTTAATATGAAATATTATTAATTTTATTACGATATTCATTCCTGTGACGAGCAAACTAATGTAGATTATGGACGCCATCAATTGACTTCATGTTTCCCAATACTTTTTTAATTATTCAACTTTAAAAAAGTCGACATTGGGGTGGGACACGTCAAAAAGACCCGAGCGGCTTTAAAAAATCATAATAATTACATTTAGCATAATTTACTTGAATTTAGGGATGAAATCTATAATTTAAGGAATATAGTTTATATAGATGCCATTCGAATATTCACAAACAAATATATTTGGCAGTAATAAAATATTGAAGTAGTGGGACACTGTCAAAACCAGGGGGTACAAGTTTGAGTGAAAATGCCCATATAGTAACAAAACTGACAGGAATTGACTACCATGTCAGCTAAGTTCCTTGTTTATTTAAAAACTAAGGATATTTCAGGGGGACCGTGTTAAATTTCATAAATTTTAAGGTATACTCTTTATTCTGGCTAAAAAAATTAAGAAATTAACTACTTTAAAAATAAAACCTGAATTTTCATCGTGGTACACTTTTGAGTGAAAATGCTCACCTAGTCGGGGAGAGTCGTAATTTCTTATAAGAATCGCGATGCAAGTAAGTACCTGAATCAGGTGTATCATCGTTGTTGAAATTCATATTGTTTATTGATTTATCAATATAGTCCGTTTTCTATTGGGAAACAGGTCGAAATTTTGAGTACAGCAATGCCATTTGGTAGGAATGGTGTACAAGTTGACTTAAGTCCAAAACACCCGGTAGCCACTTTGAACTCCGCGACTGGAGGGGAGGAGGGGGGGTTAAAGTACAGAGCTCCCGGCGCTCGGAAAAAAAATCCTGGCGGATTAGTTTGGACTTTTGAGTCAAGTTTGGTGTCGTTTTCAGGTAACTAGATGATGCCCAATTCATTCCTTATACCAGTTTTTTAGGCTTCCGTAGCAAAATATGACGCAATATATAAAATAATAAACTTTTAGTAGTAGTGAAATGCAAACAAACCCTCATATTTTCATATTTTTGTATGAAATTTGGCTTATAAAAAAATACTGTCTGAAAGCCCATTTAATGCAGAATCTAAGAACATAAACAGTAAGTATAAATTTTACAATTTTCAATGTAAAATAAAACATTGAATGTACTGCGACGGTCATCAGCGCAGCGTAGTGGACGGTAACAAGACCCGAAAAACTGACAAAGTCAACGCAAAAAGCTTTCATAATATCAATAAATTAAAGTGCTTACAATAATATCACACTTGTAATTAATATTCTCTTAATTATTATGAATTAAAACAAATGTGTTTTTCTCTCTTTACCTGATTTTCTTCTTTTTAATATTATACTAGCGGCGCCCTGCGGTATTACCCGCTGTTAAGAAGTAGCCTATGTATTACTCAAGGGTTTCAGCTGCCTCCATACCGAATTTTATCAAAATTGGTCCAGCATCTTGAGCGTGAAGAAGTAAAAAAAAAACACACGAACTTTCGCCTTTATTAAATTATCAATTTCTTGACCAGATTTATAATAACAAAATAGCTTCTGCCCGCGACTTCGCGAATTTGGTTATCGCTTTCCCGCGGGAACTACGCGTTTTTCCGGGATGAAAAGTAGCCTATGTCCTTTGGGGACCCGAACTATCTCCATGCCAAATTAATATGGATATGGATTTTATATTACAAAAAAAGTGCCTAAAGAAGACGCGATGCAAAATATTTCTTGCCGATATGAATGGGTTTGGCAGAAAGAAGAAGAAACTTGGGTGCCACTGTGGACCCAAAGCCCTCCGGCTGCTCAAGAATGCCTAGAATTAAAAAGATGTCGGTGCGTGAAATCTTGAAGTTCCAGGTGCAATGTTTCAAACGCCAGCTCAAATGTACTGAGTTATGTAATTGTGGAGGTGGTTGTAAGTAAAACTAATTCACAAAACGTTCTATTATTATTTTTCTTTACTTTTAATAATGTTGCCTGACTACGAAGTCAGGCAACATTATCTGAATTCGTTTATAAATTGAAGATGATTAAAAATGACACTAAAGTAATAAAGGCGAAAGTTCGTGTGTTTTTTTAAAAAAACACATTTGTTTTAATTCATAATAATTAAGAGAATATTTATAACAAGTGTGATATTATTGTAAGCACTTTAATTTATTGATATTATAAAAGCTTTTTGCGTTGACATTGACAGTTTTTCGGGTCTTGTTACCGCCCACTACGCTGCGCTGACGACCGTCGCAGTACATTCAATATTTTATTTTTCATTGAAAATTGTAAAGTATATACTTACTGTTTATGTTTTTAGATTCTGCATTAAATGGGCTTTCAGACAGTATTTTTTTATAAACCAAATTTCATACAAAAATATGAAAATAAGAGGGTTTGTTTGCATTTCGCTACTAATAAAAGTTTATTATTTTAAGTATTGCGTCATATTTTGCTAGGGAACCCTAAAAACTGGTATGAGGAATGAATTGGGCATCATCTAGTTACCTGAAAACGACACCAAACTTGACTCAAAAGTCCAAACGAATCCGACAGGATTTTTTTTCCGAACGCCGGGAGCTCTGTACTTTAAACCCCCCCCCCCCCCCACCAGTCGAGGAGTTCAAAGTGGCTACCGGGCGTTTTGGACTAAGGTCAATGTGTATAACATTCCTACCAAATGGCATTGCTGTACTCAAAATTTCGACCTCTCCATACAAGCATTCCCAATAGAAAACGGACTAATAGTAATACCCTATAGGTACGCGCAAAGTATAGAGTTCCGTTTACCTACCACCTACATAAAAAATATTCATTCTCTCAATTCTAGTAAAATAGGTATGTACTAATTAGGTATACCTATCCAGGAAAATAACAAACACCTCTAAAATATTCCGAATTCATATTCCACTTGTATCATTGTTTGTACCTACTACCAATCTCCAACAACGAGAATACGAATGTCGATCACCCGCTCCTATACTTACCGTTCGGCCGACTCGACGGCTGTACGCGACGCGGGCTATCGGACGTCTCGACGGCGGCGGCAGTAGGTACAGCGCAGGTACAGCTACTGCGAAAGCAAGTCACAGGCGACCGAGCGTCTTTTTGTCACAATTGTATTACAGCCAAAAGAGACTGTGATATCCATCCATACTATATTATAAACATTTATAAATAATGACCCTATAGGTTGGCCGGGTGAATGAACTTCGTATCACCCGAAGGCGATTCCCATACAAAGTTATATTTCTTTTTTTTAGCTGTTCCTGTAGACGTTTCCCGGTAAAAAGTACAAATAGTACATTATTGCAGACGCCGCTAAGGAGCGCATTGCCGGACGCCTTCTTAGTAGGTACGAGTCCGGCAATGCTGTTGCGGCCGAGGTCTATAGGTACAATGCTTTTCTCAAACTGTGAGGAAATACTACTCGTCGTCGTCACCATCATCATCACATCACCATCTCCATCATCATCACATCACTATCTCCATCATCATCACATCACCATCTCCATCATCATCACATCACTATCTCCATCATCATCATCATCACCACCACCATCAATACCATCACCATCATCACGGTATAGCAAAACACAACTTAGAAGGCGCGCGGATTCAGGCCAAAGAACACCAAAGAATATACAACTGAGGCATTGATGAAAATAGCACGTAGCATTTGCGGGCAAATGCGGGACATTACATTACATTACGTAGGTACATATGATTATAACCACAACAAAATGTCAATGTCTCTTTTTGTTTTTTTTTTTTATTCCTAATTGAGTTCCGTTTTGCACGCCGGTCGAAACATCAATGTGTAAATCTAAATGTAGTAGGTAAATAATAATAAATCATTAGTTTATTTCGCTTGTACCTACTCGTACCTACGATTTATATGTATAACTGACATTGTAGCTAGTATCTAAAGTTTAGATACTAGCTACGTACCGTAGATTCTAAACATTATTCAGGACCCAAAACAATTTAATTTTGTAAAATGCCACTTTTCAAATCACAATTTGTATAATCTGGATACCTACTATTATTATTACGCATACGCATATGATCGGTAATTTCATGGTAATTTCACAGCTTATATGTTCTAAAAGCCGTGGTGTGGCCCTAGTGGTTCGAGCCACCGCCTCTCATGCCGAGGGTCGGGGGTTCGATTCCGGCTCGCACCTCTAAGTTTACTTACGTGCGAAATTCAATTTGAATTTACTATGAGCTTTTCGGCGACGGAAAACATCATGAGGAAACCTGCACGCATCTGCGAAGTAATGCAAAGATGTGTGTGAAGTCCCCAATCCGCACTGGGCCCGCGTGGGGACTATTATAGCCCAAACCCTCTCATAATGAGGGGAGGCCTGTGCCCAGCAGTGGGACGCAAATAGACTGTAGTAGTAGATTATATGTACTCGTCACCATAACTGTTACAGCGAGCGTGTAGACAGTGCGGGTTTTCTACGCTCGAGTGGTCTACTATCTGGTCAATTTATTTTTGTTTTTTGTTTTTTACCTACAGCAAAAATAAATTTTTATAGACTAACTAGCTGACCCAGCGGACTTCGTACCGCCATAGTTTTCTTTTTGGGTGGGTATGAAAAATAGCTTACGTCCTATTCTCAGCCCTACTGAACATACACACCAAATTTCATAAGAATCGGTCGAGCCCTTTCGGAGGAGTTTGGTTACAAACACTGTGGCACGAGAATTTTATATATAGGTACTATCTATAGGTACTATATAAGAGATAAAATGTCCTAAGCAGAGCTCGATCGCCCAGGCCAGGTAGAGATCTTCACTATCTAAAGTCCCGCGCCATCACGTTTCAAAACGCTTCAATATACCAATACCACCAACACTCTCAACACATGTGCTGAGACAGCCATCAACTATGCGTTGAGAGTGTTGGTGGTGCTTTTTAAATAATAATAAAAAAATTGAAGCGTTTTGAGATGTGAAGGCGTGGGACTTTAGATAGTAGAAGATCTCTACCTACTTCTTATTATAAGTAGCTATTTTTATTTCTTACATAAATGAATAAAATACTTATAAGAGATAGGTATGATTTATTTCTTCTAGCAGTCTTCTGACATGTCACCGCTCATTACATTTTTTATATCTGATCATTATAAACAACAAAATACTTGTATAGGTACTTACTTACCTATTTCGTTCAATGATTTTCCAACTCATAAAAAGCGATTTACGCGATCAACTATGTAACGGCGGGTTAACGCCATCTTGTGAGCATTCTGGAAATTAATAGGAATCGGACGGACACTAGCACTAGCAGATCAGCTGTTCATAGACCACGACGCCATATTGGCCTGATGCTTACAGTGTAAACGTTCTCTCACACAAGCTTGGTTCGACCGAAATTTTATTGGTTTTGAAATGCTTATAATTATTTTATTCTTTGATTTTTTGCGGTGTTTTTGATCTATGCGCGCTCGGGAAATAATGTAATATTTTATTAGAACGATAAAAGAAACTAAAAGCAGTCGTAGTCGAAGATTACGTGAGCAGTTTTTTGTATGGGGTTCAGCCGTGACGATTCACCTTAAACCCAAAGCATTGCATGATTAGCGTGCGCCGCTGTGTGTTTCCGGCCTTATCGTTGTTAAACTAACTTCATTCTTAAGCAAGCCGCCGGCCGCCAGCGGCGCGATGACGGCGGCAACGTTGGCCGCAAAATTGGTGACGCCCAGCATACTGCCCGCGAAGTTTGGCGACATGTCCAGATGCACCAGCTAAAATATCAAGAAGTATCGTCTTTAACATCATTACCGTTGTCATTGCCGTCATCATCCTCTTCATTACCATAGTCATCATCATTACCGTCATCGTCCTCTTCATTACCGTAGTCATAATCATCAACCAACGTATTGATAAAAATCTCTTTCAAGGTTCTTAAATAATTCGGTTGTACTTATCAAAAATTAACAGATAAAAATAAATAATTTTGATTTAACTCAAAAACTTATGTAGGAAATTTTTAAAAGAGATTTCAGGAGTGCACAAGGTGTATTTATTTTAAATTAATCAGTTAATCAGTTGAATCATCCTTTAAATCCTATTAACTAATTAAACTTTACTTACTTACTTACTAAAGAGTATAGAATTTAGTACCGAGAAAAAGTCTGTTAAATAGTCTAGTTGCTTCTTGATAGCTTACCATAAGACCAGTATGATGTCCAGCATTCAGCCCAACTATGAAGCACAGGAAAGCCACTACTGCGTAAATGTTGTCCGTATGAAAGTACGCAAAACCTATGAGGAACAACCCTGGTCCAAAATGACCTGTAAATGAATATGATTTATCTTGCGTTTATGAAATGAAATAAGAAAACTAAAGAGAATAATGATTTCCAGATCTAATTCGATCCGTCGGTTTTAACGTTAAGAGGTGATAAAGAAAGAGAGAGTTACTTTTGCATGTAGGTAAAAGTAGAAAATTATATTACGATTATTGTAGACAAAGAACTACTAACCAATGCTGTTGCTGACTTTCCTAGCAGTTATTACTTTAACCATTTTTCGGCAAAGGAGGTAGTCCGATATGTATCCAAATGGGAAACTCAAGAGAAACATCGTCAAGTAAGGCATAGCTGACATCACGCCATTCTGGAAAACAAGAAAACAAAAATAGTTGTAAACGATGCGTGACGTCATAGCTATCTCTCGCTAAAGAGCGACTAAAGGATGGGCGCTATTTTTGTGCGCATAGAACTATTATATGCGCACAAAAAGTTACAGCGTCATTTTTTACTTTTTCTTCGAGGAGTTTTTTTTTAATTTAAAATGAAATTTATGGAGTTTGTGACTTCAAAAAAAATAGGTACTTGTCCTTTTAATTTCTTCCAAATTTCTAACTAAATGATGTGTTTTTTTTAAATTGATGCTTAAATCTCACCTGACTAATGTTGACTCCTAGCACATTATTCATGTAACTGGGTATCAGAGTGTTGAGGGTGCAGAAGCCCCAGTCCTGCCCGCCGTGCACGACGATCAGGCTGATGAAGCCGGGACATTTGAACATACGTTTCCAAGGAGTGGGGTAAGTCTGGAATAAGAAGTTGGAAGCAATTAATAATTCAATGGCGATAAATTATTGACATTAACCTTCGCTGATAAGACACAAGACATGACACAAGAGTAAAGACAAAACTATAGGCCAAAACAACTACCAAAAATTGACTAGTGTAACTACATACCATTAGGACCGAGAGGTCTTTACTTTAAGCATTGTTGATTCTCAAACTCAAGACATTTATGGAAAGTCACACAATGATAACTAACATAACTGGTGGAATGTTAAGTAAAATAATTAAAGTAACGTGTGATGCCCTTCTTTTTTGTTCATAAGTTCATCATCATTCTTATCAGTGTGTCCACTTCTGGTCATAGGTAGGACTTCCCGAGGTTCACTCAGTACGATCATGTGCCATGATTCGCATCCACTGGATTGCCAATTTAATAACTTGGTCGTCATTCCAACTTATTGCAATCTCTCAAACCGTACGTATAAAAAATATATTCACTGGACAATTATTCCATGGTACAAATATTGGTTTATCCATTGAGTCATATTTTTCTCGATACAATAATATACTTCGCCAGGTATGCCACTCCGGTATTATGTAGTAATGTGGGTGACACCGGAACGTCATTCGCACTGTTGTGTGTTGCAAGTGGTGTATTAAAATAATCCCCGACCCCCATGTATCCTGTCACCTGTGAGTGTTTCATTAAATTATTACTTTGATTTGTTTTTAACTTGTCTCATTTTGTGCGATTAACAAATAAATGTCAATTGTAATGCGCAAATAATTTATTTTGCATTATAACGGCAGAAAATGTTTCGATTTTTTTTGTTTTAATGCAATAAAGTGGCAACTTTACTCGACTTTCACATACGGGTGTCACGCGACCCGGAGCAGCAGATCTTGTTCTCTTAGACCATGGTATTTTTAATACTCATGCGACCTTACCTTATACCCTCCAAGCTGTCCCAAGGATTTCTGAATGTACATCCTCTCATCCTTGCCGATTAGTCTAGATTTTTGAGGATTAGGCGCGCCAACGACTATGTAGACTATCGTCCATACCACTCCGATAACACCATTGATATAGAAAATAGCTCGCCATCCCCAGTGGTCCGCTATGAAACCTGCCGTCGTCAGCTGTAAGGCAGTCCCGAATTGTCCCCCTGGAAAATTTTCGAAAGTTTTTTTCAAGGCTGCGAATAGAAAGCGGTCACTGTCGCATATAAGTAGACATTTTATAAACTCCATAGGCGTGGCTTTCCAATCATCAATGTTTAATCAAAATCAAATTATTTATTCAGCAATTAGGCCATATCTGAGTACAATGTGACTCGCTTGAAAGACCAGATGCTTGAAAGGAACTTTCTACGTCAAATTAATGAAATTTAATGACAATTCAACGTCAAACAAAGTGATTGTATTACCTGCGTAAATAAGTGTTCCTAATCGACCCTTCTCTTCTAAAGGAACCCATTTTCCTATAAGATTGTGTAAGCATGGAAACAGGTAGCCTTGGAAAAACCCTTGAATTACTCGCAATGTGCAAACGACTTGCCAGAAACCCTGAAATAGAAAGGATACTGCCAACAAAACACACCACCACTGACAGTCTCTTTTCGTCCCACTCCTTTCATCAAGATATTTTTTCCTAACCAAAGGTTCAAAATTAAAGTCTGTAAATGTTCATGTACGGAATTGAACTCACAGGCACGAGCCAGAATTTTATTGAACCGACCCTCTGCATTAGAGGCGTCAGATCAAATCATTAGGCTACCACTGCCACAGCTTTTTTTTTTTTTTTTTTTTCATTATCCAGACAGTTTTAGCAAATTAACTGCTTTAAATCAATGAGGTGATCTTAGATACTGATTTTTACCTGTGTTTATATTGGTGTATCGCCTATCTTTGTTCTTTTTTCGAATCAATATTATTTTTTGCGTGCGGGCCATATTCATGACAAGTATGTCGCGTTTGCGATGTTTGCTTTTTATTGTATCCATTAAAAGTGCCTTATAAATGTTGAAGAAATACTCACACCCGTAGTACTAACAGGTAACAGCAAAGTGATGACGGAGTTGACTCCAATGCAAATTGTGATAAGCAAACTGCCTCCAAATTTGTCCGCCAGTGGACCGCCTGGGATCTGGAGGATCACGTAGCCCCAGAAGAAGGAGGACAGGACTATACTTTGAGTCTGCATGTTCCAGTCAAACGCCTGAACGATAAGACAAAAGTAAACAAAACCCGGTGGAATCACCAGCTTAGAGGCATTCTATCTTGGTCCTCGAGGTTGGCAACGTATTCATGATCGTAAGATTCCTTATGGCCATTTGCCACAGTCTTTTCTTCAGGTGGCCTGTACACTCGGTTGAGAAAGAATCTCATAAAACATCTAAAATAGAAGCCTCGATTTGGTATCCCTGAAAGGATTAGAAAAGTATAGAAAAATGTCATAAGTTTTAATGTATAGTTAAGTGAGAATCTATCTAATTATAATACCTACACAAGTGATGTTAGAGGAACCTAAAGCAAAGTGTCTATAAAGTGACTTTAAATAAGCAGAAGGACAAATGAATTAAGAAGTTGAGTGTTTTCAAAGCGGTATAGGTACGAGAAGATCTAGAAAGATATAGGTACCTGGGGAAGGGATTGGGTTGCTTTGTAATGGTGATAATACTTATGAAAGATGATAGCGTAGAGATATCTATTGGTAGGAATGAATACAGAAAGATTAGATAGGAGGTCAACATAATTTGGAAAAAATGAAAGAAGGGAATAATTATGATAGTGAGGGTCACCTCAATTTCTTACTTATATAATAAAGCTGAAAGCTAGTGTGTTTGGATGTTTAGACGTTTGGATGCTTGTTGCTCAATCACGCTAAAACGGTCCAACCAATTTGCATGAAATTTGGCAAACAGATAGCCTGTAACCTGGAATAATCTATAGGCTACCATTATCCCGGAAATCCCGGGAAATACTGGAAATATCCCGGAAATTCATTAGAGGGACCCCGGAAGAGGACTTTGGATAGAAATCCCGGGAATCCCACAAATCCCGTAATCCCGCGAATCCCGAGAATCCCGTAATCCCGGAAAAGGTTTTAATTATGTCCTGGAAAAAGGGCTTTGGAAATATAGTGTTAAAGTCCCTCCAGATGAGGTCGCGGGCTCGTAGATTATAATTGATGATACATACAGCTTTGTTTTTGGTATTCGTCATGGCGACGATGGCCATGCTCATGTTGACCCTCATGCTGTAGCACAACACCATGGACAGGAACAGCATCACGCATTGCACGTGTCTGATGCCGCAGCCGGCCCCTAATCAAATAAAAAAAGATGAACAATAGTTATTCATTCACAAAGACACTAAAAAATCATAATTAAAGCAAGAAACACTTTTTTCTTGGTTTGGTCACAAAATGGACTTTTTGTATCTCTGCGTATATATTGGCATTAAAACGAGCGACGACCACCCTTTTTGATGCAATGAAAGTTAATAGAACTTTCTGCTAATGTTTTGGCATCAATACATCGTAGGCATAGGCATACTCATTTATGTATTATAAGTGCATGATAATAATAAGCAATTGTTTGTACGCCATTTTATTCTTCTTCTCCTACGTTTTTATTTTAATTACTATCATTAAACCGAAGGATGATGATAGCATCGCATTGTGCACTGATGATAACGAAGTTCGGTAGCTTCTTTGTGCGTCTGGAACAATATAAAACGGGACAAGAGCGAGGTAAACTCGCTTGGAGAGAGTTCCATTTGTTGATTATTCTTATTATGGAGGGTTGAAGTAAAGGAGCGCAATCTTTATAGTTCCAAAAGTGAACACCAAATTGGGTAGGTTGGGGGCCCTGCGGTCGCCACTCCAGTCAAGCCACCTAGGCGGAAAGTCTGCAGTAGCGCCTGCAGAAGGCGCTGCTGAGGCGAAAACGCAGCGAAATGGTTGTGAGGAGAGTGTGTTTTGTTTTGTTGCTTATCCAATCCGCTGGACACGTTTTCAAGAAGAAGAAGAAGAAGAAGAAGAAGAAGTTTTAAATGTCGTAGACTTCGTATACGTTTTTTTCTCCTTACGAAGTTCCCTAAAAATTATATCTGCTGCTCATGATTAAATAATAATAAATTCACGTATATTTTAAATGTTATCTGTTTAATTTGTCTGATAGTTAATAATCTTACACCTTTGATTTGTTTCCTTAAGTAGATCAGGTTACTTTTACCTGTCCTTACGATGATATTTTACAAGTTCGTATATCAGAAACGAATCATATGGAGGTATAATCGTTTATAAGCTATTTTGTCTTATAGACTTTATAGAACTAAAACTGACATGTGGCCTAATTTACGCTGGATAAATTATAAGGTAAATGATTGTTAACAAAACAAGTTATTTTTTCGTAGTCCATTCATTAAAAGGGTAGCATTGAGTTCATTTTCATTGCACTAATGGTTTTGAATACGGTCTCCGTCTTAAACAGCTTTTTGCAATGAATAACGCACTCTACGGTAGAACACTTAGAAGCCACTTTGTTTGAAAAAATACAAATGTATTCGCTAGTTCATTTTTAAGCGCACCGGAGCACGTAGAGAAGTTAATTTTATTAAAAAGTCATTCCAGTAAATTGTTTTTTGTATTTTGCCAAGGAAGTGCAATTAAGGGACCGTGGAAAATACTCATTTGCAAACTTTGCGAATTCACGCTTTGATATAAATTCAATTTAAAATGAGAGTGAATGTTTACTTACGCTCAGAATATTTACAAACATGCGCTATAGAGGAACCTATTTATTATATCAACATGTGCATATTTTTACGAAACCCTAGTGTGGACTCTTAATTAGAATTTTCTTCACAAGTTTTCCAATTAAGAGGGTTTACTCCGTAAGTTGGCAACGTCGCAAATAGCTGTCACATATTTTGCTGTTTTCATTAATTTCTGAATATTACTGAATGAAAACATTAAATATCACTCTATGGTTGAATAAAACATCAAGTATGGATTGCAACAACAGTTATCATAGGAACACGAAGTTTTAAGTACAGTTACGTGGTAAGTTGCAAAAGTGTGTATATATTGGTGAACTCGACTGTACTATGGAAGTAATATCTTTTACATCACCCTTGGCCGTAAAGTGGGATTTTCTGCCCGCTACGCGGAGAGAAAATCTCACTTTTTGGCCAAGGCAAGACGTAAAACTTTTGACAAACCACGGGCGGTAATTCGTAAAGCCCCAGATCGCATATTTATGGCCCTCACCTTCGGTTCGGGCCACAGAAACCTGCGATCTGAGACATTCACGAATTCACCACCCTAGGTCTGTAATGTACTATTAAAAAGTTTCCATCGCAGTTTCCGTGCATTTTAATGTAATTTTAACATTTGACTGCCTAACCAACAAATATAAAACGAGACGCGTCATTCAACCGTAGAATTATATCTTCCTTTTTAATTCAGCAATATTGAAAAATTAATAAAAACAACGAAACATTTGACAAGTATATGCGACGTTGCCAACTTTCGGACTTAAACCCTCTTAAAGTGCATGTTGGCTACCCGGTGTTGGTCAATTTGGTTGCGCTCGTGATAAGCAGCGATAAGATAAGGGGGCGGGTCCGGTACACTCAGGGGCGGTCTTCGATAAAACACAATTGTTGGTTTAGATTGCACGGAGCACATGTACTGCCTAGAAAATAACGGTTGAGTCTTGACGCCGGTGAATTAAACAGTCGAGTTAAAATGAATAAAGACTAGTCCACCATTACAGCCTATTTTGCGTGCGTGCTGGGCACAGGCCTCCTCTCATCCCGAGAAGGTTTGGGATAGTCCACACGAGCGGGCCCAGTACGGATTGGGGAATTCACATATATCTTTGAATTACTTGGCAGATGGGTGCAGGCTTCCTCACGATGTTTTCTTACACCGAAAAGCTAAGTGGTAAATTCAAATTGAATTTCGCACATAAGTAAACTTAGAGGTACGAGCGGACCGGGATCGAACTCCCGACCCTCTGAATGAGAGGCGGTAGTTCGAACCACTAGGCTTCTAAAGAAGACTAGTCCAACTCTCAGCAATCCTAAATTATTTTATTAACTCTTTGAACGCTAAGGACACATAAAGTTGCAGCCATGCACTACCTAAAGCTCTGTTGTCCAAGCTCTAAGATAGAGTTTCAATCATAGACGTAAATAATATAGAACCCGGTCTAACGTACACGTAATATGTCCCCACTTCCACGGTGTCCAATCCAAAGTTCTGTCACCGAGCGTGCGTGACAATAAGCGTTTTTAAAAAAACTTTTTTCGAAACGTTTCTCAGTATCTAAAAACACGTCTCGTTGTTGAAAAAATGTGACCCAGCTTTAGTGTCACGATATAAGTTTAACTTTGGATTGGACACCAATGAAGTGCGGAAACATGACATGTATCTACGTTAGGCCGGGTCCATACGAAGTATTATTTATGTCTATGGTTTCAATATGTATGCGTAAAATCCATCTTCGCTTCAAACGTCAGCCACTCTGCGTGTGAGTGACGGCTTTTGTATTTGAGATGGGGCGCTGAAAAGGTTAAGATGTTGTCAAGAGCTAAATGACCTTAAGCATTCTCAGCGGAGAAAGTCTGTTTGCATTGGAGGGAGCGAGAAGCACGACCGCGAAATATGGGCGATATACGTACAAAATGAGAAAAATTAAGATTAAAAAAAATCCCACATTGCATGAACAATATAAATAAGCAAACTTTTTAGTATGAGTATGATAGAATAGTGTATTTAATTATACTAGACATCTGCGTTAAAAAACTAAACGTATAGAACCATTTAAATAGGATTAGAAAACGCAACTTTACGATTTCTTTTCATTGAAATTATTTTGAAATCCTATTTATAAAACGGCAAGTTTTTCAAGTATATAATGAATATTAACGTATATTTTACTCGCCTTGCAAAATGAAATCGTTTTCGTTTAATTTCTGTTCAAAGAAAGCCAATTTACGTCTTGTCAGCGCCTTAAGCAATAATGTTTGGTCCGTTTTTAGGGTTCCGAAGTCCACAAGGAACCCTTATAGTTTCGCCATGTCCGTCCGTCTGTCCGCACTATTGCTCGGAGATGCTTAGGTCTAGAGAGCTGTAATTTGGCATGAATATGCATATTAGTTATGCTGACAAAGTGGTACAATAAAATTTTGAAATATATTTTTTTATAAGGTACCTCCCCTACTCGTAAAGTGGGGATGTAATTTTTTTTTCTTGCATACCCCATGGTGCGGCATATCGTTGAATAGGTCTCGAAAAAATATTGTGGGTTTGTTAAAACCATTTTTTGATTAAATGATGCGTTTGTGAAATATTAAGCTTTAAAGTGCTATTTTTTGTTAGAGTCACGTGTCCCCCCCCCCCCCTGCCAGCTAAAAGGTGGTATTTGGATGGCTGAAAAAAATCACGGTTGTGGCATATATAACGTAGTTGAAAGGAAAACTATCAGAGCTAAGTAGGCTGTACAAACTTACGAGTAATAGTCGACCAACTTATAATGATGATTTTTCTCGAGCAGCAGGGGAGTCGGGCGGGCACGTCACACCACAGGCTAGCTAGATGCTAATAAGTCTTAGAAAGGTACTGTGGGCATCGTCAACTTCGGAACCCTATAATTTGCGCGTGGCCTGACACGCACTTGGCCGGTTTTTTTATTCATGTCACTAAATCACAGTGTAATTTATTGTTTTTTCAGTTTAAGTACGATAAAAAGGTGACTACAGGTTACCATAACGGTTCGTTCAGACTCGGAATCACATGCACGCTGATCTCGTATCAGGGTCATACACAGAACGCGAAAACAGGGGTCTTTCCTGTGGACAATGCAATAGTTAACGGCTTGGATATATCTACATTACTTATGTTTTTATCATATAGGTTACAAGAGAGGATTGGTATGTAGGTAATGTATGTAAAGGCCCAAGAAATTAGGCTTTAAAACCCCTGAACTTTGGACTGTCCACGGGAAAGATTTGTAACCATAACTCATACTAAAAAATGTGTATGACTCATCACCGGAATTCATCGTAAGTCAACTATTCTATGAAAAATCAGGAGCCAATACAAAACTTTTGCCGATATGCCGACTAATTATACTTAGTGAGCTGTCCAAGTCTTTGGAACTTCGCTAATACAATTGGCCGAGCGAGAAACGGGCCAAGTTCACTTGATTACTGTAGGTACTCTAATAAATAGGACGAATACAACTTTGTTGGAGCAATAAACTTGCGAGCTTTTGGTTAACTATTCCATTATTTAAGTAAAGAGTTTTTGCACCTTTTCAGATATATACCTGATCGAAAAGGGTGATCATAAATATCTCAGCACGACCCTATTTTTTTATACCTATGGTATAGGCAAACGAGCGCACAGCCCACCTGATTGTAAGTGGCCACTGCGGCACATGGACACCGAAATCCTATGACCCCCCTTTAAGAAACCATAAGATCTCGAATGCGTTGCCTACTTCAGAGTAGGATGGATGGAAGAGGAAGATGGCCTAAGATGGAATGCGTCATGCATATTTTCAAGTCGTGCATGTGCATGTTCAGATATTTATGATAACCCAAGACTTGTTCGGTGCCCCTCCTCTACCTCAAGCTTCCACTTTAGAATTTCTCACTCCACTCGGAATTCTATGCTGGAATCTTTCGCTTCGCTCTGGATTCAATACGTCACCCGCAGTTAAATATACCACTTTGCTCCCTAGTCATGCAATCTACTATTCTACACTGTACAGCATCCGCAGTACTCGTCCAAACTGCATAATTTGGGGGCTTAGTTCAATGAGTGTAAAATGTCCTAGGGCATTAAAGTGTTTCATTACGAGTTTGATAGTCATTTAGTGGGATGCAGAAGCTTTTTAATGATAACTAAATTGTCTGAATCCCCGGAATATGTAGCGCATTTAATTATATCGTGTACGCTCGGCGCACACGTCGCTACAAAATGGCAGCACTCATTAGTGAATTCACAAATTGCTTTCTACAGTCAAGGGCTGAATATAATTATGAACACTCTTTTATCGTACTACAGAGGCAAACAGTACATAAGTGTTTACATATATTAGCTCAATGTCTGTAATCCTATGTCATGTTACGTTGCCATTGATCAAATGACGTGAATGACTCACAATTATTTCTGCGCATAGAAATAGTACTGCGCGTAGCGCACATTTCTGAAGAATGAAAGAAGAAGAAAAATCGTTTATTACCACTAAAAAAAAACAATACGTTATAAATTTACTAACCACTATTAACACTAAAATACCAACAAATATATGTGAAAAACTGTGGCAACAAGACCGGCATCAGCGGTGCATGACCACGGGGTGGAGTCGTTCAGTGCTGTTTCTAAGCCGGCACTTTTTCAGATGCGCCAACCGATACAGTACTACCAAGCTACACACGATTACCCTACCGTTACTTAAACTTTCTTTAAACCGCTCTTTAGCGAGAGAGAGAGAGAGCGAGAGAGAGAGCGCTAAGACGTCACGCAACAGTTACCACTAAAACACGTTTTTCTCTAAAAGTAATGAATAAAAAGAACTGAAACTTTTTTATTGAATCCTCTAGACAAATCATCATCATCATCATCATCATTTCAGCCAAAAGACGTCCACTGCTGGACATAGGCCTCCCCCAAGGCTCGCCACTCAGACCGGTCCTGTGCTACTTGCTTCCACCGGTTTCCCGCGACCTTCACGAGGTCGTCGCTCCATCTGAGTTGGAGGCCTACCGACAGCTCGTCTCCCGGTTCGCGGGCACCACTCGAGAACTTTCCGGCCCCATCGGCCATCAGTCCTGCGAGCAATGTGCCCCGCCCACTGCCACTTAAGGCTCGCAATTCTTCGGGCTATGTCGGTGACCTCAGTTCTACTACGGATATCCTCATTTCTGATTCTATCACGCAGAGAAACCCCGAGCATATACTTTGTCCTAGACAAATGCCAAAATGATTTCTGAATCAAGTCTCACTAAAAATTTCTAAAGTTGGTTAATTGTTTGAATTTCTCCATCTCCAAGCGATACCCAAATTAGTAAAACTGAAATGATATGAAATGAAATTTATTTATTTATACCTTAAAATTAAATACAATATTTTAATAGGTAACTGTGATCCCCACACTAGGCCGAGCCTGTCCCGTGGGAATCAGACCACGTGAAATAACAAAATATAATTTTATGCGACAGAGAAACAAAATTAATGAAAACTTCTATAACAAGTGAAGCAAAGTATCTCTTCCGAAGATGTTGCAACAAAGTATATGTAAACCAACAAAAAAAGACTTATTTAAAGAAAAGAAAGGTTGTCAGCCAGTTGACAATAGCAAATAATAAAATTACCAAGAATTAAAAAGTGGAAGAGGGATTCAAAATGTGGTGTGTGTGTGTGTGTTTATATTTTTGATTTGAGCATGGTATGCGCGTGTGTGTATGTTTGTGAGTATAGAGTGGCTTGTATAAAAAGGATATTAGCTACTGTATGCGAATTATAGATTCAGATTTCTCGTCATTCCATGTAAACAAAACTGAAACGATTCTTGTATATCATCGGATAAAGAAACGTTTTAAGACCGACAAACAGCAAATTCGTCAAAAAATGACGAAGGGATGTCAAAAACAGTACAAAATTTATAACCCCTAGCTAGACTGTGATTCCGCGCACCAAGTAGGTACCTATATAATAGATATGAGCCAATGTCTCTTGCTGTATGTCTAGCTTTATCAGGCAAAATGAATTGTAAAAAGATAGCGTAGAACAGCATCAGCAGGCTAAGCACTACTACAACTACTACTACAACAGCCTTTTTACGGCCCACTGCTGGGCACAGGCCTCCTCTCATCACGAGAGGGTTTGGGCTATAGTCCACACGCGGGCCCAGTGCGGATTGGGGGCTAAGCACTGATTAACTCTTAATTATTATTTGTGGATGGTGTACAGGTCAATTTAAGGTGATGGACTATTATAACAAATTGTCAGATTAAATCCCCACTTTAATGTACCTACTTGTGAATATTGACCTATCTACAGATTTTTTGTCTTTAATATTGGTCTAAACTTTAAAGGAATAAACAGGCACCAAACGGCATCACGAACATCGAAGGACCAAATTAAAATATCAAGGTCTTCTGTCCTGCTTACTCTTAAAAAGTAAAGTTTGAGTTGAAGGGAGTCGGGTCAGCATTGGAATTTCATCTATATGCAAATGTGATATTGGACGATACTAATTGATTGTAAATGAAAGGGTTAGGTTTTAATGGGTTGTTGAAGTAAATACAAACAAGCTAGGGTAAAATTTGGAGAATTTAGTTGTGCTTGTCGTTTTAGATACCGGTAAAATTTCTTTAAACCGTCAAAAGTTTCAATTTCACTTTCTAGAGCAGTCCCGCTTTAAACAACCTGCCCTGAAGCATCAGACAGGATGCTAGTAGGTAAAGTTAAGTCTGGTAAAAGCTGCATAATTACCTGATTAATCTTATTTAATATTAATTATTACCTTAATTCTTACCTGTATGTAAAGAGAGTAGAGACTGATTGATCCCACAGTCAAACCGTGTTTGCACGGTTTGACTGTGGGATCAATCGTTTTGTGGGACATTCTAGTTTAAGATTTTTGTATTCTTAAAGAAAAAAATAAATAAAAGCTAAAGAACTTTATTTAGTAGGTATTACGAGTAGATTTAGTTTAGTATTTACAGCGTTTGATGTTCGCTCGTGCATTGCATGACGCAACGTCAACAGATTCAGGCGGAATTATGAAATTACTACCTAACAACAAATTACTGAAGAAGCACTATAATTATTATGTGATGAACCCTTTCTATTTCTATAATTAAGAGTACAATTGATTTCATGAGAAGTATGCACAATACACAATTATAATTTACAACATGTTTTAGGTAGCACCATGTAGATCAAAAAGAGAACTTACACAAACATTATGATGCTAGACGAAACTGTTTGTGTATGTGGTTAAAAGCTACCAACTTCCCGCACGAGAAAAGTATTTAAACGTTGCGCTAAATTAGGTACTTCGGGATGTCGTTAATGTAGATTAAAAACATTAGAGTTTCGATCACGGTACCCTGTGGTACTTGAACACACCGTTTATTTCATATTCCTACACTCAAAGGCTTCACCGTCCGACTAATGATTCAGCAAATTTCACCTACTAAAGCGCTGAGAGCTTTATGAAGCTTACATCGTGCCTCAAAGCTCAAAGTCCAGGTGCAACTGACAATTAAGCTTCACTGGATTTAAAGCCATTATTGGCTTCTTTAGTGAACTGAACTGGGAAAATTATACTTATGTAAAGGATCATGGCGATTTAGAAGACCTTCATCTAAATCTACAATCAACTTTGAGAATTATTTGAGTTATTGAAATTACCTACTGCATCCACAAAAGATCTATTTCGAGGAATACTTATATTTTGAATAGAGCCGTGGTGGCCTTGTGGTTCGACCTACCGCCTCTCATGCCGAGGGTTGGGGGCTCGATTTCGGCTCGCACCTCTAATCTAAGTTTACTTATGTGTAATGTAATGTAAATTTTGTAACTATGTGGAAATTTTGAAAAAAGGCCTTCTGCTTGAGTTTATTGCGGCGCTTCTTCGCAAGCAATGGGTCTAGGAAGCGCCGGTAAATTCTTTTTCTGACGTGTAAAAGTGCCCCTATGTGGCCAATTTGCTGAATAAATGATTGAATTTGAATTTGAACAGCTTACCTTTTACATCGGGAGGGAGGTTGGAAGCTGACAAAGCCCGCGGAATACTAGACAGGTTAATACTGCTGGTGCGCTTCGCCGATTTATCTTCGCTCGGCCGCGACATTGTCTTTAGCGAAGCATATTACGGATATTGCTGTAAATATAGAGCAAATATGATGGCTGTCTAAAATAGTTTTGTTATTAACAAGCGTGATTCTAGCGTAAAAACGTGAAAAGTGACTTAAATGCAATGGGCACTGCGCACAAGGCAACAAACAATCGTAGAGATCTTCTACTATCTAAAGTCCCGCCCCTCCAAAATTCAAAACACTCATGTATTTAAAAAGCACCACCAACACTCTCAACACATGTGTGCGTGCTGAGACAGTCATCAACTATACGTTGAGTGTTGGTGGTGCTTTTTAAATAATAATAAAAAAATGAAGCATTTTGAAAGTGAAGGCGCGGGACTTTAGATAGTAGAAGAGCTCTATCGGCCTTTGTACAGGTAGTACTATTAAATATTCTATGGTACAGGTTTAATACGTACTGTACCCACATGCATGGGGATGCAAATACGCAGTTGGACTAATAGGCAATAGGTACTTACATTCTCCATGCAAAGATGTTTCGTAGTATAAAATCGTATGAACTTTCTGACAACATGGAAGCATCGAGTCTCTAAACTATCTTAACTGTAATACAAGCATTACAATCTTACGAAAGCTGTATTTAACTGGATAACTATGCAAAAATCAACACATTTTATTTATAACGTAGGTATACATTATATCATGAAAAGATTATGAATTATGAACAACAATAGAGCTTGTCAATCGAAACGTCGCGAAGAAAACCTCTTTCTAGAAATTATATATTGAGAGAGTCTTAATTACCTTCATCAAGCCTTCATCTATTGTAAGGCTGACTAGTAATTCAGAAAACCGCGCCGGTCCTGTAGTTTTAGAGCAAATTGGCTGACACGACGATTGGTGTGACACGAGCGACCCAAAAAGGATCACGATCTTTTTTTTTGTTCTGTTGAGAAATGACGAGATTTGGATGAGATGGACGCAACGCAATAATAACAGTGATACAATAATTTCGAGCTTTGTTTTTATTTCAGTAAGTAAATATTAATTATCATGTAACTCTTCACAAGACATGGTTTCACCAAATTACCCTCGGCTCGAAAAACTGTATCACGGAACGGTCATGTAATGTCCAGGGTTTGTCCTAACTCCAGGGATTAAGGAAACACCGGCGTTCGTTATAGCATGTATTGCAAACTGACAGTAATTTCAGGCCTACCCACATTCTTGTGCCAAACTACCTACATTATACTCCTCCTTACTTAAATAACAACAGCTTACATTTACAACAACTTACACTTATAACAACTTACATTAATTTTAATAAACAGACATACCTATTATTTTATTATTTCTAGAACCACTGGCTCCATTATAAGCAGCACAGTAGGTACTTATATTTAAACTAGAACTTATAACTAGGTGGCTTGATTAACCGACACTGTCGCAAAGGAGGACGTTCTTGGCAAATCTGAGGCGGTACGGGCTCAGGTTCTGGTGCTGGTGTCGGCGCCGGCGGCGACGGCGATGTCG
>CAXARK010000051.1:0-20662 GCA_963971205.1 Aethes cnicana
ACATACTTTGACTAAATAAAAAAATAGTTTCATAAAAAAAAATCGTTTTCATTTCTGCCATATGAAACGCCAATTTCATATGTAAGGACCTAATATATCGGTACATAGTCCCATCTTCGCTAATTGTCTTTTCACACCGAAGTGACCCGTGAACGCTCCAACTATATATCGCAGACAACTGCTGGACTAGAAAACTTTTAAGTCTTAGCAGAAGACGTCTTCTGCTAAGACTTAAAAGTTTTCTAGTCCAGCCTGAGTTATGATAACCTGATTTCAAAGCACTGCAATTGCACTCCATCTTTAACTTACTAGTGAAGGTGGAGGAAGTAATGGACTGGCTTTATGGAGAGAGGTAATTACACAAAAGATCCCAATGGGCGAAGTGTATCCGCAAGGAGCCCACAGTCTCAAGATAAGATAGATACGTGGTGTTGAGGGGCCTCCCGACTCGGCAGGTGTGCGGTCTGCTGAAGCTGTACCTGCGCGAGCTGCGGCCGCCGCTGCTGCCGCCGCAGCTGCAAGAGCGGCTGCTGCGGCTGGCGGCGCTGCCCGCCGACGCGGACTTCGTGCGCCGCATGCGAGAACTGCTCGCCGCGCTGCCGCCCTCGTCCGTGCTCGTGCTCAGATACCTGCTGGCCTTCCTCGCACAGTGAGTGCCCGTCATCATAATGAAGCTGTACCTGCGCGAGCTGCGGCCGCCGCTGCTGCCGCCGCAGCTGCAAGAGCGGCTGCTGCGGCTAGCGGCGCTGCCCGCCGACGCGGACTTCGTGCGCCGCATGCGAGAACTGCTCGCCGCGCTGCCGCCCTCGTCCGTGCTCGTGCTCAGATACCTGCTGGCCTTCCTCGCACAGTGAGTGCCCGTCATCATAATGAAGCTGTACCTGCGCGAGCTGCGGCCGCCGCTGCTGCCGCCGCAGCTGCAAGAGCGGCTGCTGCGGCTGGCGGCGCTGCCCGCCGACGCGGACTTCGTGCGCCGCATGCGAGAACTGCTCGCCGCGCTGCCGCCCTCGTCCGTGCTCGTGCTCAGATACCTGCTGGCCTTCCTCGCACAGTGAGTGCCCGTCATCATAATGAAGCTGTACCTGCGCGAGCTGCGGCCGCCGCTGCTGCCGCCGCAGCTGCAAGAGCGGCTGCTGCGGCTGGCGGCGCTGCCCGCCGACGCGGACTTCGTGCGCCGCATGCGAGAACTGCTCGCCGCGCTGCCGCCCTCGTCCGTGCTCGTGCTCAGATACCTGCTGGCCTTCCTCGCACAGTGAGTGCCCGTCATCATAATGAAGCTGTACCTGCGCGAGCTGCGGCCGCCGCTGCTGCCGCCGCAGCTGCAAGAGCGGCTGCTGCGGCTGGCGGCGCTGCCCGCCGACGCGGACTTCGTGCGCCGCATGCGAGAACTGCTCGCCGCGCTGCCGCCCTCGTCCGTGCTCGTGCTCAGATACCTGCTGGCCTTCCTCGCACAGTGAGTGCCCGTCATCATAATGAAGCTGTACCTGCGCGAGCTGCGGCCGCCGCTGCTGCCGCCGCAGCTGCAAGAGCGGCTGCTGCGGCTGGCGGCGCTGCCCGCCGACGCGGACTTCGTGCGCCGCATGCGAGAACTGCTCGCCGCGCTGCCGCCCTCGTCCGTGCTCGTGCTCAGATACCTGCTGGCCTTCCTCGCACAGTGAGTGCCCGTCATCATAATGAAGCTGTACCTGCGCGAGCTGCGGCCGCCGCTGCTGCCGCCGCAGCTGCAAGAGCGGCTGCTGCGGCTGGCGGCGCTGCCCGCCGACGCGGACTTCGTGCGCCGCATGCGAGAACTGCTCGCCGCGCTGCCGCCCTCGTCCGTGCTCGTGCTCAGATAGCTGCTGGCCTTCCTCGCACAGTGAGTCCCCGTCATCATAAGAAAACCTCCTCCATTTTCGGTAATCATTTAAAAAGCGCTCATGCATCTTTCGATCGTGTATTCTCAAGTTTATCTACGTAGGTACGTAGTCTACAGTATCAGATTTCGACTATCTTTCCATAGGGTTATCTGCAAAAAGCAGCCCTGCGTAGTCTACAGTAGCTTCCAGATTTCGGCTACCTTTCCTTAGGATTATGTACAGAAAGCGACTCTGCTCGCTTCCTGGAAAGGGTGAGATACCCGCTGGCGTTAATCGAACACTGAGTATATTGATTAAAAAAAACTTTGTTTAAAAGGAAGGTTTTTCTTAGGTAAAATGGTCCCGCATAGTCTGCATGCACCAGATTTCTGATTGAACACTAGCATGAACATAACTGTCATTAAAGAAGCAAAAGCCAATAGATTTACAATTTTAATTATTCATGAAACAATTTCATCTTTGGAGCGCTAATTCCCGTAATACTCCAAAATTTTGAACAGCCATTGATCTTCTATTACAACAGTTTCGTTTCGTGACAGAAAAGTTCTATTTAAGTACTAGGCATTATGTAGAATCGTTGAAGCAGTATTCAAGACAGCGGCTACATTATTTTTATAGTTGATTTTGTTTTCTTCTGGTCAGTTTGACAGAGTACAGCGAGTACAACATGATGGACGCGTGGAACCTGGCGATCTGCGTGGGCCCCACGCTGCTGGCGGCCTGGGGCGAGGGCGGCGCGCAGCTGGCGGCGCAGAACCTGGTCAACGAGCTCGTCAAGCGGACCATCCTCCACCACGCCGACATCTTCCCGCAGGACATCGCGCCGCACGCGCTCTACCGCCGCCCGAGGTACGGTAGACGAATACATATGCAAATACTGGCCAGAATACTCCATACGTTTTAGTCCTTCCTCCAGTTTTTGCCTGAGTTGTATCAGAAATTTAGCTATAATTCCACATTTCCACAAACGAACGTTAAGAAGACTCGTCAGTTTGCTGCGCACGGCATGTAGACGCGAGGACCAAATGTCGTTTGTTTTGGTAACGTAAAAACTACTTACGCTCAAGTTTAATTTCAAGTTTGACTTCCTATCACTTTCACTGCCTCTAGACGGGTTATTTTGTATGGAAAATAATCCGTTGATGCCACAGTTGATGCCTTTTTACAAGTTACTATTAACTCTAACCTATCCTGAATGTTTTCAACAGCGAAGAAGAAGAAAACACAGAGGACAACGGCAGCGCCGCGGGCGAGGACAGCGTGGACGCGCACGAGCACGACGTCAACGACGACCTGTCGCTGTACGACGACGACAACGACGACGACGGTAAGGACCGCTCACTGAGGGACCACAGACAACGGGCGGGGACAGCGGGGACGCGCACGAGCATGACGTCAACGACGACCTGTCGCTGTACGACGACGACGGTAAGGACCGCTCACTGAGGGACCACAGACAACGGGCGGGGACAGCGGGGACGCGCACGAGCATGACGTCAACGACGACCTGTCGCTGTACGACGACGACGGTAAGGACCGCTCACTGAGGGACCACAGACAACGGGCGGGGACAGCGGGGACGCGCACGAGCACGACGTCAACGACGACCTGTCGCTGTACGACGACGACAACGACGACGACGGTAAGGACCGCTCACTGAGGGACCACAGACAACGGGCGGGGACAGCGGGGACGCGCACGAGCACGACGTCAACGACGACCTGTCGCTGTACGACGACGACAACGACGACGACGGTAAGGACCGCTCACTGAGGGACCACAGACAACGGGCGGGGACAGCGGGGACGCGCACGAGCACGACGTCAACAACGACCTGTCGCTGTACGACGACGACGACAACGACGACGACGGTAAGGACCGCTCATTGAGGGACCACAGACAACGGGCGGGGACAGCGGGGACGCGCACGAGCACGACGTCAACGACGACCTGTCGCTGTACGACGACGACAACGACGACGACGGTAAGGACCGCTCACTGAGGGAACACAGACAACGGGCGGGGACAGCGGGGACGCGCACGAGCATGACGTCAACGACGACCTGTCGCTGTACGACGACGACGGTAAGGACCGCTCACTGAGGGACCATAGACAACGGGCGGGGACAGCGGGGACGCGCACGAGCACGACGTCAACGACGACCTGTCGCTGTACGACGACGACAACGACGACGACGGTAAGGACCGCTCACTGAGGGACCACAGACAACGGGCGGGGACAGCGGGGACGCGCACGAGCACGACGTCAACGACGACCTGTCGCTGTACGACGACGACAACGACGACGACGGTAAGGACCGCTCACTGAGGGACCACAGACAACGGGCGGGGACAGCGGGGACGCGCACGAGCATGACGTCAACGACGACCTGTCGCTGTACGACGACGACAACGACGACGACGGTAAGGACCGCTCACTGAGGGAACACAGACAACGGGCGGGGACAGCGGGGACGCGCACGAGCATGACGTCAACGACGACCTGTCGCTGTACGACGACGACAACGACGACGACGGTAAGGACCGCTCACTGAGGGACCACAGACAACGGGCGGGGACAGCGGGGACGCGCACGAGCATGACGTCAACGACGACCTGTCGCTGTACGACGACGACGGTAAGGACCGCTCACTGAGGGACCACAGACAACGGGCGGGGACAGCGGGGACGCGCACGAGCACGACGTCAACGACGACCTGTCGCTGTACGACGACGACAACGACGACGACGGTAAGGACCGCTCACTGAGGGACCACAGACAACGGGCGGGGACAGCGGGGACGCGCACGAGCACGACGTCGACGACGACCTGTCGCTGTACGACGACGACAACGACGACGACGGTAAGGACCGCTCACTGAGGGACCACAGACAACGGGCGGGGACAGCGGGGACGCGCACGAGCACGACGTCAACGACGACCTGTCGCTGTACGACGACGACAACGACGACGACGGTAAGGACCGCTCACTGAGGGACCACAGACAACGGGCGGGGACAGCGGGGACGCGCACGAGCACGACGTCAACGACGACCTGTCGCTGTACGACGACGACAACGACGACGACGGTAAGGACCGCTCACTGAGGGACCACAGACAACGGGCGGGGACAGCGGGGACGCGCACGAGCACGACGTCAACGACGACCTGTCGCTGTACGACGACGACAACGACGACGACGGTAAGGACCGCTCACTGAGGGACCACAGACAACGGGCGGGGACAGCGGGGACGCGCACGAGCACGACGTCAACGACGACCTGTCGCTGTACGACGACGACAACGACGACGACGGTAAGGACCGCTCACTGAGGGACCACAGACAACGGGCGGGGACAGCGGGGACGCGCACGAGCACGACGTCAACGACGACCTGTCGCTGTACGACGACGACAACGACGACGACGGTAAGGCTCCACTCAGGCGTGTAGATTACTAGCGACAAAATTAAACATACGTCAACTTATGACAGAGTTTATGTAGTGGTGTTGTCTCGCACAAATTCACCACATTAATTTGCGTAGGTTGACGCGTTACTTAATTTTCCGCTAGTCTAACAGACGTCTAAGCCTGGGCTGTATCAAAAGAATCCGTTGAATTTCCCGCCGAGATTTTCACAGAAAATAACGTTTCTATATGGAATGACTGCTCCACAAACGGACGCCTTGGTATGCATCATATCGTCAAGTATAACCGTCGACCTGTCTCTCCTATATATAATAAGGGCATTTTTACCACAATTAAGAACGAAATTCATATGAAAGCTATTTTCTCGATGTTTTTAAAGGTTATTAATTAAGCAATTTATAAATCATATGAAAATGTATAATTCCATTAAACTTAATGCTTAATGATGGTCACAAAACTGACACGGTCTTAATTTTTTTCTGACGTTTACACTAATTGGGGAACAAAATTAAGTAAAAATGCCCATAAACGTCATTTTCTCGATAGATAATATCTAGACTTATTAATAACTTTCGCGAGGGGATGGGACTTCCAATATCCTTGGAACCCATAATCCACCTCAAATCCAAACATGTAACATACAGAAATCATGTAAAAAATCCATATTATCTAGTACTCGTTAGCATGAAAAAAAAGTTCAAATATAGGTAATTTTTTCAGTCAATAAAATAAATAAATAAATATCTTGGGACATTTCACACAAATTGACCTAGCCCCAAACTAAGCAAAGCTTGTACTATGGGTGCTAGACAACGATATGAATACTTATATAGAGAAATATATACATATATAAATGCTAAACATCCATGACTCGAGTACATACATTCGTGCTCATCACACAAAGTTTGCCCCGAGCGGGACTCGAACCCGCGACAGTCGGAACAGTGGGCAGTATCACTACCAACTGAGCCAAACCTGTCGTCAAATAAACATCATTTCTCCGTTTGCAGATGAAATAAGTGATGACGGTGAAAATGGCGACTGGCGCGAAGGTGACCCGATAGAAAGGAGGTGCGTTACTTTATTTCATTTATTGTTGACGTGATAACGTCTAAACACGCCCACGAAGAACATGACACAAAGTACATACTTTGCGTATACTTTGCCCTTCTGCCTATGAAACCTTATTTTCGACTTTGCATCGTAGGCCACCGCTCAAATTCCCTGCTGATGCCTCTATCTACAATTTTTTTATTGTTAAAAATCCTTATTAAATAGTTTGTTTGTTGCCAACAGAACGGAGAACGCGGCGCGGCGGCCGTCGGTGCCGGCAGCACAGGTACCGCTCGAAACTGCTGTTTAGCAACACTTGTCGATTATTTATCCGGATATATTCTGTTGACATGACTACTGAACGACCCAGCTAAGCTGGTCCATTTTCATAGATGTGACACATCAATTTTGGAGGCACTTTGTAAAGGGAGAACTAGATCTAACTAGGTAGGTTCATTTCGTATAAAAAAAGAGATTTTGGCACTAAAACTGTTAAGCTAAAATCGGAATATGAAATACCCTACGAGGAACCGATTTAACACCAATTTTTCTACTGTTTTGGTAATTATACGGTTAAAAAAAATTAAAGCATTGCTTTAAGCTTTGTGTTGTACCCGAGAGTTGCTTTGCATTTAAAGTAGTTATATTATTATATTTGATTGTGCTAAGTTATTTTATGTCGAAGTAATACTTTATGGTTAAAGTCCTCATACGTAGGAGTACGTGGTCTTTTGCGAATAGTAGTTATATTTTATAATATCAATAAAAATGAAGTTTGACTTAGTGAAGTATTTTTACACGATCTCGAAAGATATTTTCTGTTTGTGCAGTATTTTTTTAATTATGTGCCGTATTTTTATGTTTACTAATTAGGTCTTATAGTTTAAAGTGCAATGCCTAAATGTAGTGTTAGATTAGTGTTATATTTCGCTTTATGTTGCTTTATGCATGTTTATGTAGTGTGTGTTGTATATAACAGGTTGTTTTGGATTAACATTATTTTTTGTGATAAAAATAACAGTTTTGTTGTTACTCATAGACTGCAATAGGCCAAAAATTCATTTTCATGGTCATACATAAATATCATTTCATTGTACATTAAGATTAATTTCATTATGCATAGCATTTATTTGTTTTAATTTACTAAGTATGATTAACATAAATGCATCATTGATATCGATTACGTTAATGTTAATTCTATTTCCATTTTGATTTCATCATGTTTTTGTTATTTTGAATACTAAATTATTTATTTACATAAGTCTGAGATTTTTACATCGAAATATCATGATTTTTAATACTCATTGGAAAAATTGTGAAGCGTTTAGTTAAAGATTTGAAATGTATTCGTAAGACTGAAGTAAGCTTGGTTGTTTATATGTGTATTCTTATATTGTTTTGAGGTGCTTTTACTGAATAAACATATATTTGCATGTGTGTGTTTTATTTTGTGTTTCGTATCGCTTCGCATCCGCTTTGTTTGTGTCCATGTGCTTACTGTTTTTTTAATGGGGTACTTTTGGTGGTTGTATCTGTATTAATACAAAAAGCGCGAACTATTTCAACATCAGAAGCTTTACAATATCGAGTAACAGAGTTACTCTAGACATTATTTAATAGAAAGAAACTCATACTCATCCGTCTCACCGTCTGTATAGACTATTTGTCGGCCTTTCGGCTTAAATAATACATAATATGATCCGACAAACGCTATACTATATTATGATACCTGAGTTCAATGTCTAAGGATTAAATAATGCATATGTGATAGGAATTAGAGAGACCTACGTCGAGAGGTCAATAAAGCTTCCACAAGCTTATCCAACAGGTGAGGTCCGTGCTGCCAACGTGAATAGGGCCGAGAGCCACTCATCGTGGTAAATCCTCTCTTATGTGATCCAATTCCTTGTCATCACGGATTCTCCTTGCTCATCTCCAACTGCGGGACCAGTAGGTCCCTGGAGGGTCCTCCACCTTCCCCATAGACCTTCCCATTCCACCGTCATTAACGTTACTCTTACTTAACCTCGCAACGTATTTCTCTCGTATAGAAAACATAAGCACTCACCGGGGGAGTCTTCTAATTACCTCTTTCTAGCCTCTCATACACTCATACCCTGAAAACCGTCTCTTTTACTTAGTTTAGTAAGTATCGACTTCTAAGACACGTTCCCTCTCTCCCTGTCAAGAATCATCGAGTTTTCCCGCCCAAGTTCTGTCATTCGTAATACCAGTACAAAATATCGTTAAGTCTCGTTTACACTCACCTCGATATAGAAATCGCTATAATTAGCGACACTCCGGAGGGCGAGCACTAAGAATAAGGGCAGCAAGCAGACGAGTCCACTCTGCGATCTTTTACCTCGCTTTTATCGCAGCGGCTCGTCTCTCGGTTCCAGGTGTAGAAGTCTCTCCATCTTCTTCTAGATCTGGTCCCAGTTGTCTCTTCACAAGTGGGTAGATTATCACTCTCAATCTCTTCAACATCTATTAGAGCCACCGAGTTGCTGGCTTCACTGTCCATGTTCTCTTCATCAACTGTGACTCTCTTCTCTATAGACTTCTCTCTTCTGTTCTCTTATCAAAGTATATTTTGATTTCCCGGCTCTGTTATGTGATCGGTTTTGTGGAGATCGGACACATGGATCTTTATACAGCCGAATCGTGTAGGCTCATCAACTAAATCTATCTTGGAAATTCTCCCCAAGGTAGAGTCTTGCTCTTCAAGTAGCAACGGGTTAAAGTATCTTATTGATACAGTGACCACACTGTCTCCAGTGGCTGTGTTCCTCTATTCAACCTCGATTTGGCCGAGATCGCCAATGGATCGCGCTTTGTGTGACTATCTAATAGCAATTTGGGTGAAGGTTGGTACCAATCTCTTAGACCCATCGGTTATTTTGACAAACATGTTCTTAAAATGTTCTAACATGTTCTGGCCTTGTTTCCAACATTCAAGTAGATTCTTCTTTGTTGAACTATTTATTTGGTCTGTGTTGCAATCATCTGACATCTCTAGGTTTGAACATAAAGATAAGTCCGAAGCTCTGAGAACTAGTTCAACCTCAGTTCTTTCCTATTCGAGTCACTGGTCTAAGGTTCTTTACATACAGTGTTGTACTACAACCACGACTCTCTCGTATAAACCTCGCCACGGAGCAAGTTGCGCTATGAACTTCCATGTTATCTTATTTCTGATGCAGTATTCGTCATTGAGCACTTCAGCACTCAGCTTCACTTCAGCATATAGTGCGTTATCTGAGATGACTGTTGCCGACATGCGATTTGATATGAATCTTCTTAAAGCAATTTATACATTCATCAGCAGTCAAATTCTGAACTGCCTCTAGGCTAGGTGTATTGCTCTCACCGCTAGACACGTGAAAAGAAATCCACGTCTTTTGATGCTTGTTATCTATATCTCCATATAATGGACAGTCCGTATATCTAAACTGTGTGCTGTTGTTTTCTCTCTCTGTCTCTCTTGGTAAAGCTCCTCTTAATACTCTCTCTACTATGGACCGACCCTTAGGTACTCAGTATTATTGACGAATGTCTACATTTTTTATGACATTTCTCGTGAAATCAGTCTCTGGGCAAGAGAATAATATGTGACATGTTATATGATCAGTCAGTCTGCTTCATTCAATCTCTACTTCTCAGTAGGCCGTCTACGTCTTTGAATAATTCCAAGTTGCGAGCGAGGTTCATCTCATTACCTCTGATCTACTCTGGAAAGTAAGTCTCTTGCAAGTTCCTTATAATTTGGACTTGGGAATTCATATGACTTTACTTTGGCGCTGTTACTGTATTGATGTAAGGCTCAGGAGCCAAGGTATGTAACATAATCTGGAGACTGTGTCTCCAGACCCTCCGCCTATAAGGCGGCAAACAACTGGCCTTAGTGGTTTCTCTGGTGGATATCTGCAGGCCACGTCTTCTATCCCTGGACAGGAAGTTGGGGCCATCCATTCATTATTGTTTCTTCTGAGGCCATCTTGTGGCTGTATCTGCTGTATTCTCTTTTGAGTTACGCTTCCACTACAGTATTCTGCCTGTTCTCCTTTATTTGATTCGCTACAAAAGGTAGTAGTTACTTGTCTGGATAAATCTAGCTAAGTACGATTAAACTGTCTGTCCCTATGGACAGAGTACCTATGTACTGCTTGGCTCTTGATAGTTTCAGATGGTATTTCAAGTAGGACAACATGCAATATTTACCAATAACACAGCCTTGCCATGGTATTGTAAGAATCTTCCTTTTATTCGCATATACCTAAGTTTTCGTACACATTTCGTTTCTTTCAAAGAGAATAAGTCTACTCTTTGCCATCAAAAGAGCAGTCTTTACTTCGTGATTATTGCTGATTCGCAGGTATATAACCGCTGTGTGTGAGTCTTTTGAGGTGTCGGTGAAACAATGCAGTTCATATTCTACTGTCCCCTTCAGGTTTATTTTGACATCATATTGTGGAACTCTTAACTTCTCTGATTCTGGTTTGCAAGTTGGTTAAAATAGTCTCACATTTCTTGATCAACTCTTCAAATATGATTGCATCTCACTTGTAGTTCTTTCCTACAACTTCCATAGAAACAGCTAAACCTGTAGAATGATCGGAGATACAATACCGCAGTGCCTTTAGGGCTCCTTTCTTTGTAACTCTCGATAATCATTAGTAAACAACGCTTCTTTCGTATTTATTGTCAGTACATCTTCACTGATATCCCATAGGATTTTTATTGTTCTGGTATCTCTCACACAAACAAGTTCTTTGATGACCAGACTCATCAACTCAGATTCATGGATAGTTCTTCAAATGTATCTGTATAATCTGAAGTTTAGAAGTAACGCAGTAATTAAGACTCTTCTGCTCTCTTTCTGCTGAAGCATCTCAAACCATGCGTCTACCTCTTCAATGATGGTAACATCTCATTGCTCCATTAGATCATCACCATGGTCTTGTATGGTGAGCTAGTCAAGTCACTGCTCTTCCGTAGACTAATTAATTGGTTGGAAGGTGAAGAAGGTGCGTCTACAGTATTTTTATAAGGTATCATCCATTATGGTAATCTACGGTCTCATTAAAACATTGGACTGCCTCTTCTTCTCTATTGGCTTTTACAGAATCTGTTGTAACAACGTTTCCAAGACTATACAATGTTTCCAGGAAAGCACAAGCACATATGGCTGTTCTGGTGGCAGGTCACTCCTACTGTCAATGTATTCATATTAATTGCCTTTGTCTACATTGCCTGATACACACAATCCATCCAAAGTCAGTATCTACTAAAGCCTTTTGGTCAATCTTAACTATAATAAAGAAGTAGTAGTCACTTCCAATGACAATATCTTCTCATATCTACCTTTGTAGAGTGATTCATCATCTGCCTATAAATCAACCAAACTCTTTGGGAAGTAGAACTTGGTAGCCCATTCATAATACAGGGTATAAAATTGACATGTTGCTTCCTCACTCACTAAACCTCTTCCAATCCTTATTGTGATGTTCAAGCATGGGCTTGGTGTCTCAGGAGAATAATTTGAGACCCAAAAGTATAGATATAAATTATAGGTGTCAATCCAAGGGGTTCTTGACAAGTCCGCTTCTAAAAGTAGTTTCTTTTGGCTGAAAATGCCAATGCTCTTTAATGCCAAAATCCATGGTTGTCTTGTCTGTTAACTAGATCTAAATTCTCATGGAACTCTTCTGGTGCATGAGCACACTTCTTCACACTTTACTCAATGTTACACAGTGAGAATCAGAGTTCCTTTATTCTGTTTCTATACTTGGCCTTCATGGTGTCCTTTTCTTTGGTGACACTTAAACCATCAAGGATTTCCTTGGATGTTCCTTCGCTGGTATTCATGAAGGTCTCTAACCTGTCCCTTAAGAACTGTTCCATAGTAGCGGCACCGTGTATTGATGCCCTCTCTAATCTATTTCACTGTATGCACTGATTTGAAACACTTCACGAATTAACACAGTACCTTTACTCTGCACTTCACTTTCACACAACTTACTATTCAGTTGAACTTGAATTACAACACTTTAACTACTTTGAGATAACTTTGAATAAAATTCATGAACTTCTAAAGCCGGTAAGTGATCATAATAAACAAAATAGATTCACAACACGGTCTGTTCTTAATTTCCATATATGTACGTAGTTCAATTATTACTCTTGTTGAAATCTCGCGCTTATCCAATAGAAAAATTCGATGCATTTGCAAATCTGCAGTGCCAAGATTCTGACCAATAGGAGCGCTTGTTTTCGTTCACTGCATGTAAAACAGAACAGTGAGAACTGTCGTACTAAATGTTGCCAGATGAAACTCGATATGACTCGAATGAAAGTCGCTGTCATGCTCCGCTTTCCACTCGATAAATCGATAACAATAACAACTTTTCATTTTTAGTCAAATCAACTGAGTGTCAGTTGAATCGTGATCGAATTAATCGATTTTATAATATCGATTTATTGTTGAGGTTCCCCATCTTTTACTTGATCCATCTTCCACACCGCACATCCATCACCACTATCGCACACCGCTCGGCCCACAGGCCAACCACCCGACACTGGCGAAACCGTCCCGCACACAGACAGAAGCCACTATTTAAAGAGAAGAAGTCAAATCGACTATTTGACAGATTTATTTGACGTTGAATAATCATTCAAATTTGCCACTATAAATAAAACCATTTTATACCATTATAATTTTAACCATTTCTAAATTCGTGGCCATCATTCTAATGAAAATCGGTACTGATTACTTATTTTACCAATTGGAAAAGGAAAGACCCGAGTATTAATAACAGTGGGTACTTACTACGTGGTCTAGTCGTCATCGGGCGACATGCACAACATTTCTTTTATCGCGTCCACAACACAGATGCCACCGCGATCATGTTCTATCGTTCTGTATCGGTGACTAAGAAACTTCTGCCTTGTAAACAACTAATTTCTCACCGCTATACTCAGTGCATCTCACTCGTATGTCGTGTACGAGTGAGACACACGATAATGTCGTCCGGCCTATCATCGCACAGCTTCATTCCCTCATTTGAAATGACATAACACCTAAATATTGTTACCCACGGTATACTCTGTATCTGGGTTTAAATATTAGGGGTGGCTATACCAAACGAAATGTAAAATCAGATTCAGGTTCAATGTAATAGCATGTCTCTCTCTCTCTCTCTTTGTCCAACACTATGACGAGAGACAAAGACAAAAAAAAGGCAAAAGCCAAAATTTGGGCCCATTTTTTAAATGGTGAACGAAAACGACCTTACATAAATATCTAAACTTAATTTCCATCGCTTTGAAACTAACACTACTCGCTCCGGACGTATTACTACGATCTATTTCCATTTTGTCATCGCATCGCCGCGGTGAATGAATGAATCGAGTAAATAGAACCATCAGAATAATCGATTAATCGACTTGGTGTCACTCGGATTTGGTTATGGCAACTTTTTTATAACTGTCATTTAACTTTTATGTAAATAATTGCTTTTTATTTTGTACATTTCTAAAACATGCCGAAATTTATGAAATTGGACGTAATTTTGTTAGTATTATGGATTATTACCATAAGGAAGAGAACAATTAACACATATGGACCGGCATACTTCAGTTTCTTCTAGAAAATATGCTTACTTTTGGTTGATAACTTTTACAGCTTGTTCAAGGGAAAAACTTCTACCTGTTCATGTTACCGAGACTTAATTTGTACTGCACTAACTTATCAATGAATGAGCACTTGGGCGGTCATGCTAGTTTTAGCATTTCATTACAAAGTGAACTTACATGAAACTTATTATATTATTTGTCATAACTCTTCAAGTTACTCATTGCCACTAAGGGGGCACTACTGACACTAATGCTCTTGAACACTAACATTTTCATGGTACTTATATAGGCTCTTGGGTTGCAATGCAATGCTTTGGTCAGGTTTCTCAAAATATAAATTTTGGATCTGACATTTGTGATGCATACTCACTGAACATTTAAAGATCTGATTCTTTAACTCTGCCTACTGCAGGCTTACAGCTACACACATTAGTTGTCTCTACTCTCTATACTCCATGGCGCTGTAACTACAGTGATACCCAGTCTCTCGGGTAATTATATCTTAACAAAAACTACTCTACTATGGTGCATACCCAGCCTCTTGGGCGCTGATTGCTCAGAGGTCTACTCTCTTAGACAAAGACAAACATGCTGTAACGACCGTGGTGCCCTACCCAGGCTCTTGGGCGCTGATTACTCAGACTCTCAGACAAATGACCAAACCTGCTGTAACAACAGCGGTGCCTATCCACACTCTTGGGACTGATTGCTCAGACTCTCTGACAAACAACAAACATGCTGTAACAACAGCGGTGCCTACCCAGGCTCTTGGGCGCTGAAAATGAAAATGAAAATGAAAATATTTATTCAGCAAACAAACCACATCTGGGCACCTTTACACGTCACTTTTAAATGAATTTGACAGAAATGAATTTACCAGCGCTTCCCAGACCCATTGCTTGAGAAGAAGCGCCGCAACAAACTCAGCAGAAGGCCTTTTTTCCAAATTTAAACATATAGATTTACATTAAATTTACATTAATATGTATAAAAATACATATATAGGTACATACTGATTGCTGAAACTCTCTCAGACTAAAGACAAACATGCTGTAATGCTAGTGGTGCCTACCCAGGCTCTTGGGGATTGCAAACACTTAGTTATCCAACACAGGACTCTTTAACAGCTATTTGCTACTACCTCAACTGTACCTAATGCAAGGTTCTTATAATCTCCAAACTTTGTCTTATCCAACACAGGACTCTTCACTTACTAGTACTTCCGGGATACCTACCTACTACAAGGTTCTTATAATTGCCAGACATTGTCTTATCCAATATAGGAGTCTTTATTTGCTAGTATTTCAGCAAGAACCTTTGCCAAACATTGTCTCATCCAATATAGGACTCTTTAATTGCTAGTAATTCATCGGTACCTATTACAAGGTTCTTATAATTGCCAAACATTGTCTTATCCAATACAGGACTCTTTAATTGCTAGTAATTCATCTGTACCTATTACAAGGTTCTTATAATTGCCAAACACTGTCTTATCCAATACAGGACTCTTTAATTGCTAGTAATTCATCTGTACCTATTACAAGGTTCTTATAATTGCCAAACATTGTCTTATCCAACACAGGACTCTTACTAATACTTCCGCGGTACCTATTGCAAGGTTCTTATCTTTGCCAAACATTGTCTTATCCAACACAGGACTCTTACTAATACTTCCGCGGTACCTATTGCAAGGTTCTTATCTTTGCCAAATATTGTCTTATCCAACACAGGACTCTTACTAATACTTCCGCGGTACCTATTGCAAGGTTCTTATCTTTGCCAAACATTGTCTTATCCAACACAGGACTCTTACTAATACTTCCGCGGTACCTATTGCAAGGTTCTTATCTTTGCCAAATATTGTCTTATCCAACACAGGACTCTTACTAATACTTCCGCGGTACCTATGGCAAGGTTCTCATGTTTGGCAAACACTGGCTCATCCAATACAGGACTTTTAAATTGCTACACTTTTAGCGGTACCTAATGCAAGGTTCTTATGTTTGGCAAACACTGGCTCATCCAATACAGGACTTTTAAATTGCTACTCTTTTAGCGGTACCTAATGCAAGGTTCTTATGTTTGGCAAACACTGGCTCATCCAATACAGGACTTTTAAATTGCTACTCTTTTAGCGGTACCTAATGCAAGGTTCTTATGTTTGGCAAACACTGGCTCATCCAATACAGGAATCTTAAATATCTACTCCTTCAACGGTGCCTAATACAAGGTTCTTGTGTTTGCCCAAACTCTGGTTCATCCAATACAGGACTCTTTAATTGTTGTTACTTCAGCAGTACCTAATGCAAGGTTCTTAACAATTGATAACACTGATTTATCCAATAAAGGACTCTTGGTTGTTGCTTAATCTGTATTACAATTTAAATTTTATTTATTTTATTCTATTTATTTATTTTTAGTCAGGCAGCAATTTGCCGATGCGTCTAAATCCTATCTTCACTTTTAGAGTTTAGTATTATAAAATTAAACCCAGCATTTCTCCACCATTTTGTCGGCCTTTCGGCTTAAATAATACATAATATGATCCGACAAACGCTATACTATATTATGATACCTGAGTTCAATGTCTAAGGATTAAATAATGCATATGTGATAGGAATTAGAGAGACCTACGTCGAGAGGTCAATAAAGCTTCCACAAGCTTATCCAACAGGTGAGGTCCGTGCTGCCAACGTGAATAGGGCCGAGAGCCACTCATCGTGGTAAATCCTCTCTTATGTGATCCAATTCCTTGTCATCACGGATTCTCCTTGCTCATCTCCAACTGCGGGACCAGTAGGTCCCTGGAGGGTCCTCCACCTTCCCCATAGACCTTCCCATTCCACCGTCATTAACGTTACTCTTACTTAACCTCGCAACGTATTTCTCTCGTATAGAAAACATAAGCACTCACCGGGGGAGTCTTCTAATTACCTCTTTCTAGCCTCTCATACACTCATACCCTGAAAACCGTCTCTTTTACTTAGTTTAGTAAGTATCGACTTCTAAGACACGTTCCCTCTCTCCCTGTCAAGAATCATCGAGTTTTCCCGCCCAAGTTCTGTCATTCGTAATACCAGTACAAAATATCGTTAAGTCTCGTTTACACTCACCTCGATATAGAAATCGCTATAATTAGCGACACTATTATTTAACTAAATCAAATATGTACATACTCAATTGACAACATTTCAAAATTTTAGCAAGTCGTAATACGAAACCATTTCGGTATCTCTATCTAAAGGAGTCAATAAAAAAAATCAGTTTTTTTGTTCGTTACTTTTCGGTAAAATCGTGTTTTAGTAGTAACTGGTGTGTGACGTCATCTCACTAAATTCACTGGCTCTCGCTAAAGAGCGGGCGCTACGCGCAGAACTATATCTATGCGCAGAAAGAGCTTCTACGTCATTTTTGACTTACGCCCTTTTGGAATGAGGAGTTTTTTAATCTCAATTTTCTGTATATTTACGACTCACGGAAAAAGAAAAAATACGCGTCCCGTAAAATTTTTCCAAATTTCTAACTAGCTAATAAAGCCGTGTTAAAAATTTTAAATGTCAAATTCTTGCTTTCAGTAAATGAAAAAGTACCTACTTGCATAAGTCTTCAATATAAGTACATACCTACTTTTAAAACCTAACACACATTCATAACTGAAACAAAATACTTAAGAGTACTAGTTACCCACCAACACTCAATGTAAACTATAGGCAAAAAATGCTATACTTGTTGTGTGTGGCAGAATAGCGAATGTAAAAAAACAAAGCATTATTTTTCTATTAACAGTTGTACGCAACTCAGGCTTGACTCGAACTTTATCGATACGTGCGTTGACCTATAATAAGTAATAACATATGGACGAACAGTGCCTAACAGAATATGTCAAAATGTATGGAGCAAACTGACATTAGAAAATACGTTCCAATATGCTAATAACGCCTCTTTATAACGAAGGCCAAACAGGTGCCCCAGCTGTTCGGGCCCCCGTTTTGACGGGGCCATTTTTCTCCGGCTGATTGTGAATCCTATAATAGGTAATAGTTGGGATTTACTTAATAGTGGCCGTCGGCTTAAGGTTAATAATACAGATTATAACTAGAATCTGTACACGGGTATCGAGTAGGTAAGATTTCGACCACGATGTTCTTTACGTTAATTCAAAAGTAAGGTGGACTTGAAATGGACCTCATACTGGAGAATTATACATTCATAGATTACATGAGATCGTATTATAAATACGGAGCATAGTGTATATATAGTAATCAATCCAAATGGGACAGCATGTAGAAGTTAGAAACCGTGACGTGAGAATTAGAGAAATATGTTCAATTTTAGATTTTAGAAAATAGCATTTTTTTTATCACCCATGTAGGTGTAATAGAGAATCGAACCATAATGGTCAAAATCATTGCAAATTATTTTTGTGATTATTTTTGTTATTTACTGTGGGCATTTTTGTCTAATATTTACACAAGGTTCCACTGGAACAGTTGGTCCTAATAGTCAGAGGATCAACTATAATAACAGATATGACAAGGTATCAAATACAGACTTTTTACCGGTTGACATGATAAAATGTTGTCATCGACTCATGCTTCCTTAAGAACACATTTCGCTATATCTCATCGTTCCCGACTTCTCCACCGGACCATTTGCATTGATCACCCTGTGTAATGGTTGTGGTCTGACAGCTTGCGCCGGCGCAGCCCCGCGAGCCGTCCCCCGCCGCCCCCGCCGCCTCCACCTCCGCCGCGCAGTGCCGGTAAGTCTCTACACTTTACTAATCTTTACCATAAAAAAAGCAAGGTAAACCTAGAATGAAAAACCTTCTTACAAATCAGCGTATAGCACGCCACAACTGAGAAGGCACGCGGCGAAGCACTTAGAGGATTATGCGAGCTTTTCCCCGGAACTCCAACTATATCCATACCAAATTTCATCGAGAATCGGTCCAGCGGTTTAAGAGGGTTTACTACCAAAGCTGGCAACGTCGCAAATAGCTGTCAAATATTTCATTGTTTTCATTAATTTATGAATATTACTGAATGAAAATATGAATTGTCGCTCTATGGTTGAATAAAACCTTAAGTATGGATTGCAACAATTATCCTGGGAACATGAAATGTTTAGGATTACGGAAGTACTATCTTTTGAAAACTTTCCATCGCATTTTCCTTGCGTTTTAATGTAATCTATCATTTGAATGCCTAACCAACAAATATAAAACGGGACGCGCATTCAACCATAGAATGATAACTTCTTCTTTAATGCAGTAATATTGAGAAATTAATGAAAACAGCGAAACATTTGACAGCTATATGCGACGTTGCCAACCTTCAGGATAAACCCTCTTAAGGGTGAAGAGGTAGCGGAATGGCATAGTTATTTTCGAATTTATAATAGTAACCAGCTTCTGCTCGCGACATCGCCCGCGTGGGATACGGTTATTGCGTTCCCGCGGGAACTATGCCAAATTTCACCCGAGTCGGTCCAGCGGTTTAAGGTATCAAATAGACAGACAGGGGCTCTATTCGAAGTCTTAAATAGGGACAGCGAGATTCCCTATGGCTTCTCTCTCGCGTCGCGGCGTTGCAACCGAACTATAAGCAGCTAGATTTAAAGTTCAACTTGAGCGCCGTGAAGCGTGAGCGCAGCGATTGGGAATCTCCCTGTTCGTATTTATAATATTAGTATGGATTGATGTCTGTCAGAATGGTTCCGAGGCTCTATCACTGGAGTCTTATCTTATGAATGGTGCTCGCCAGACTTAGAATGAAACTCCTAGGCATCGGGTACCCTAAACCAGGGGATTTCAAAGCACTACCATTGCACTCTCACTTGCATTGTAAAAGTGCCCCTATGTGGCCAATTTGCTGAATAAATGATTGAATTTTGAATTTTGAATTTTTTGACTCCATTATTAACTTATTAGTGAAGGTGGAAGAGGCAATGGATTACCTGCAAGGAGAGGGGTAATCATACAAAAGATCCCAATGGGTCGAGGTGTATCCGCAAGGACCCCAATAAGTCAAGATAAGATATGACTGGTGCTGTGACGGCACCAGTCATATCTTGTGTCATATGTAATCGTTTCGTGTTCCAGCCGGCTGGCAGAAGCGACGCCGGACTTAGTGCTGGACCTGCCGGCGCGCGCGGCGGCCGCCCCCGCCCCCGCCCCCGCGCCCTCCCCCGCCTCCGCCCCCGCCGACCCCGCCGACACCTTCGTGCAGAACCGGGACACGCTCAAGAAGAGACCCTCGCACAAGTCAGTATACTCCTGCCACCATACTATACACACCGCAAACCAAACTGACCAACGGGGCGGTACAAACTTCCATGATGGCGGTCGTCACTTTACTTTGCGTTGATTATAGTATATACTGCCACACTGCTTAGTATCAAACAGTACACACTGCCATTGTAAGCCGAAGGCCATGGTAGCCGCTTGGGGACTATAGCCGAAACCCTCTCATGAGTGCCCAGCTGTGGGCAGTAAATAGGCTGTTATGGTAGTGGTGGTGGTGCCAAACATTGTACATACTTAGTAGAAATCGGTAATTATGCCAAATAACAATGCCACACTCAGTGACGTGCACATAGTTTTTGACAGCATCAAAAAAAGTTATTAAACTTTACGATTAATAATGGCGTATGCGATGTGGCAAGGTAGACAGTTTTTGCCTACATA
>CAXARK010000052.1:0-18231 GCA_963971205.1 Aethes cnicana
CGCTGCTGCTTAACGCGCGCGCGCACCTCGCGCACGACCACGCCCGGTGCAAGTAAGTCTATGTCCATTTAAGTGGTGGCCACCTTGGTCGGTATCATTTCTTGAATCATTTTTATATATAAAATTATTATCAGGATGATTAGGATACGAAAACCTACGTACGAGTATGCGAGTCTGATCTGAATTTGACGGATTTTTATACCTACCATTATTTAATCGACCACCTTTCGATTAATTTATAGGAAGGTTTAACCGTTTTCATTTGGTACAGTTTTGATGATGGGATTCATGAGAAATTGAGGTAATGGTATTAAAATTTGTTAGCAACGTGTATGTTTTTAGAATGAATTAATTAAGATAGTAATTAATTACTTACAGTAAGGTACGTGCTGTTGTAGGTACCCAAGTTTGGAAACTGTAGCCTCAAAACAGGAAATCCATAAGTTATTAAAATTATAAAAACCGCCTTCATACTCCGATAGCCTGCGAAGTCGATGTCGAGTGAACCGACCCAAAGCGATGACGATCATATCTTAGTGCTCTTGACGTCGACTTTGAAAGCTTTTTTATTGAAATACTAGCTGACCCCGCGGACTTCGTACCGCCTTAGAATTTGGGTATGAAAAATAGCTTACGTCCTATTCTCAGACCTACTGAACATACACACCAAATTTCATAAGAATCAGTCGAGCCGTTTCGGAGGAGTTTGGTTACAAACACTGTGACACGAGAATTTTATATTGAAACTAGCTGACCCCGCGGACTTCGTACCGCCTTAGAATTTTAATTTTTTTGGGTATGAAAAATAGCTTAAGTCCTATTCTCAGACCTACTGAACATGCATTCCAAATTTCATAAGAATCGGTCGAGCCGTTTTGGAGGAGTTTGGTTACAAACACTGTGACACGAGAATTTTATATATTAGATATATTTGTAAGGTTTTGGGAGCCTACCGATACGACCAGCGACAGCGAAAGTGAAGCTCCTCCAGTCGCTGAAAAAGGAAGCATCGAGAAGACCGAAAAGGTAAGAAACAGATATTTATTATACGAGTGCGGAAAGTAGGTAATTCCCAACGAAAGGCGACGATCTAAACTCTCTAAGAGTCTTTTACACCGACACGGGAATTACCTATTCGCACGAGTGTCGCAATGCATCATGCGAGGAATTAAGGAAAACTATATATGTACCTATTTCAGAAGTAAAAGTTTTAATTAAAGACTGCATCGAGCAAAATTTGCGAAAACAAGACTAGCTCAGGACTCAAAATGGCACTCGAAGCAAAAAACAATTTTGCTCTCTTGATGCACAAATAACTATTGTTTCACTCAGTGAAACAAACACGATTTTGCTCACTGACAGCAAAGTCTACTTGTTCGAGCTGCTGAGGTGAAAAAGGATTTATGAGACATATTATTGTATTTAAAAAATGTGATCGCCAATACACTTCTTAGTGCTTTAAGTGCGTGCTGCCTTAAAAGTTTCATAGCATCCGCTTTGCTGGTGGTTTTTTTAAACACACAAATGATTATCCTGTAAAGTTGACTTTTTGCAGTTTTGCCTTTATTCGTAGAGATAATCTACTATAGGAAGTCCCGCCCGCGCCTCTATATTTTAAAACGCTTCAATGTATTTATTATTACGAGTATTTAAAGAGCACTACCTATACACTCTCAACGCATAGTTGACGGCTGTCTCAGCACGCACAAATGTATGTATAGCCAAGCTTCTAATTCTACACGCCCTAACTCTGCAAATCCTAACTTCACAAACTCTTCACCTTAGCCAATTATATGTGGCTTGGCCGTTTCGTTTACTGCCAGAATCTAAATATATAAAACTCAAAGGTGACTGACTGACTGACATAGTGATCTATCAACGCACAGCCCAGACCACTGGACGGATCGGGCTGAAATTTGGCATGCAGGTAGATGTTATGACGTAGGCATCCGCTAAGAAAGGATTTTGCAAAATTCCCACGGGAACGGGAAAAAAACGGATTTTACATTTTAATGTTTAGGCGCGTACGAAGTCGCGGGAAACATCGTAGAGATCTGAAATTTGGCATGCAGGTTCCTTGGGGAGCGTAGGGGAGCACTAAGAAAGGACTTCCCGAAATTCCCACGGGAACGGGAAAAAATGTTTCTTTACATTTTAAGGCGCGTACGTAGTCGCGGGAAACATCGTAAGGATATGAAATTTGGCATGCTGGTTCCTTGGGGAGCGTAGGAGAGCACTAAGAAAGGACTTCCCGAAATTCTCATGGGAACGGGAAAAAATGGGATTTTTACATTTTAATGTTTAGGTCGCGGGGATCACCGTAGAGAGCTGCAGTTTGGCATGCAGGTTCCTTGGGGAGCGTAGGGGATCACTAAGAAAGGATTTCCCGATATTCCCACGGGAACGGGAAATATTAAATTATAATCCTAGATTACAAACACTTTCAAGAAAGAAGTTATGCAGATTACCTACTGTTAGATTACCTGCCTATAGGGATGACGACAGGTTGAAGAAATCGAAATTCTAATTAGTCCGTCAGTCAGGTAATAAAAAAATATTAGACACGTATTTTTTGTTTTATCAAATTAACAAAGAATTACCAAGTTAAAACGCATTAAAGTTGGAGAGTGGGGGCTTACTACGTCACCGATAGGTATAAATCGTACCTAACCGTGACGTCACGCGACATTTCAACTCAATATATCTCCGTATAAGTTTGATTACGTGAAAAAAGAAAAAATGCGTGTCCAATACTTTTCAATAATCTTCCTGGTAGGCTAAGGAAAAAAAAGTTGTCGTCATCCCTATTGTCCAGTAAAAAGGAAATGATTGATGAGTTCACTAAAACATTCATTAAACCAGTCTGCTATTACCTAAATAATAAATTTTGGCACTAAACTATTTATTCATAAGAGATTAATGAATCAGAGAAAAAAAAGGAAAAATCTATATACATATAATAAATAATAATTCTGTAGAAGAAGTCGCGGCTGAAAATTGAAAATTAAAAGAAACTATCAAGTCAAAGGGACTATATGAACGATACTGAACACAAAATAACGATTCTTAGAAAAAAATACTGTATGTATGTATGTATGTCCGGATTTAACTCGAAAACTACTGGACGGATTGAAACAAAATTTGGTATGGGGGTAGTTTATAACACTGGTCAACATATAGGCTACATTTTATCCCGAGAAAATGCATAGTTCTCGCGGGAAGGCTATTAACAAATTCCACGCGGACGAAGTCGCGGGCAGAAGCTAGTTATATTATATACCTAATTAGTTACCGGATATCCGTTTCCTCTGTCCCTAACAAATATTAGGTATATTTAAACTCTGATATGTTTGTCATCTCTGGCTAGAGGTAATTAAGCCATACAACACGACAGTTTGGGCTCACTACCTCATTTCACAATTTTGTACCTTTCCGCAACGAATTTAAAGATATTGAATTGAATAATTTACCAAACAGATGAAAGGAAAGCTGGCAATGTCGGACGTAGTGTCGTTTCAGTGCAGAATGGCAACGCCGCAACTACTGTGTCTATACACGACATCCTTTACAGTCCCCAACGTAAATTTCATCAAAAACTATTGTTGATTTATGCGTGATTTCTGTATGAAACAACGTTTTTTTAACAATTTCGCGACAACTAATACCCGAACGTAGGTTGATGCGCGCAAATTTATTTATTAATACTTACTGTTCCTTGGCTAAGATTTCTGCGATTGTTTTTTGTATGAAAGTCGAACCACCTTAATCGGTCCAGTACAGTCAGCAGCAGAAGTAGATAAGCTGTCCAGGTGTTCAAAATGACCTACGCCCTTAACGTCTTAAGAATAAGGTCGTGTGTAGGTCATTTTGAACACCTGGACAGCGTATCTACTTCTGCTGCTGACTGTACAAGCCTAAATGCGAAAGATTCCGTCTACTGCGTAAAATTGGACGTATATTTATTTTAAAGTGAAATTTAGTTTACTTTGTTTATTCCTATAAGAGAAACAAGTATTTAGTAGGATTATAAATTTAATGAAGTTCCTTTCCTGATTCATATGGACCACTAAAATATCAGTTTATTGTATTAAAAAAAAACATTATTCTTGAGGTTAAGATTTTTGATTTTATGAAAACTATTAATTTCAATATTTACAAGTAAAATCGAATAAAACAATTTTCATTTCTCATACTCTGAAAGTTTATCATTGTTCATCTGCGTAGCGGGTTGAAAGTGATGCATGGCGACCCTAGGGTCGTAAAGTAATTGGAGGATTTGACATTCATATCTCCGTCTCTTTTAAACTCATATACAAAGTCATATGTCAAAACAGGACGAATACATGTCTCTCGCTCAGTTTCAAATCAGACAATCTTGGGGAATTGAGATTTTTTTTTGGCAATATAGTTGGCAAAAAAACGGGCAAAGGAACAACGAATACAGCCAAGAAATTATTAAGTATAATATTATTTTTCATTTCTAATAAAAAAAATAGGTATATAAAATGAGAACTTACTTGACAAATAATTCATATTCTAAATGCCTAAATATCAATATCAAGTCGGTTTATTCATATTATATTGTCTCTCGCTCAGTTTCAAACAGACAATCTTGGGGAATTAGATTTTTTTGTTGGCAAAAAAATTCGGCAATGGAACAACGAATGCAGCCAAGAAATCATTATTTATATTGAATATATATACTTTAAAGGAGAGTCGCAGTGGCTTGGAGTAATAATTTATTCCGATATAGGTAAGTACGACGATTGACGGTTGATTGTACATAACAACAATAAAAACAGATAGGTAGCATAGCAACCATATGGTCAACACTTCCTCTCAAGCAACCGTCCACCATCAGAACACCACACAGCATCAAGCACCCTGGTCTAAACCTAAACCAGACACACACTTTTCAAACTTGACGCGGGGCAATGGCTTAGTCAAGAGATCGGCCAAGTTATCTTCAGTTGAGATGTACTCCAACTGGACAAGCCCTTCATTGACACAATGACGAACGAAATTGTACCGAATGTCGATGTGCTTCGTCCGCCGGTGAGCAACAGGATTGTTTGCCAATGTGATGGCGCTTTGGTTGTCTACAAACAACTTGACTCCTTGAGAACGTTCGCCTTTAAAAACTTGTCTCACTAACCTCTGAAGGTATGTCGCTTCCTTGGATGCTTCCGATAAAGCGACGTATTCACTCTCGGTCGAAGACAGTGAGACGCATTTCTGCTTTTTGCACTCCCAGGATATCAAATTCGATCCCACCTTGAACATGTATCCAGAAAACGACTTCCTGTCCTTAAGATCGCCTCCCCAGTCAGCGTCTACGTAACCTGCAATTAAATAATTCTTACGTTCACCTTTCGATTTTCGAAACGTAAGGCCTAAGTTACACGTTCCTTTAATGTAACGTAGAACACGCTTAGCCGCCTTCATATGTACAATGCGACAACACGAATTATATTGAGCTAAGAAACTCACAGCTGTGGAAATATCGGGCCTCGTGTTACAGGCTAGGTAATTCAATGCACCAACCAACGACTGGTATCGTAATTGTTCTTGGCGATTCAATTCATCACCTCCCCCATCTGCCAAAACTCTATGCAGATCCAGTTCCAGTGGGGTTTTCACTGGTTTACATTGAAGCATACCGTGATCATTTAGAACGGCTTCCACAAACTTCCTCTGATGTAAGAACAACTTACCATTTGTTCCTCGTTCTAAACGCATTCCTAGGCACTGTCGAGCTTCCCCTAAATCCTTGACTTTGAAGTATTGTCTCAATCCATTTAATAACTCGATTTTTCCGTTAATATCTCGAAAAAAGACTACGAAATCGTCAACATAAAGACATATAAAAATATCGTCTTTAAAATATAAACAGCTATCAAACTCGGAACGTCTAAACGACATTGACAATAATACGTCATTTACTTTTTCGTTCCATGAACGACTTGCTTGCTTGAGGCCGTATATTGCCTTTTGCAATAAACAAACTTTTGATTTTTGGCCTTCTTCGACGTAACCCTGTGGTAACTGCATGTAAACCTTTTCATGCAAATCTCCGTTCAGAAACGCTGTATTTACGTCGAAATGATGCACTTGCAAATCGTTTTCAGCAGCCAACGCCAGTAATAGCCTCAGAGTTGATCTTCTTACGACGGGTGAAAATGTCTCGAAGTAATCCACGCCGTACGACTGCGTAAAACCTTTTGCAACTAGTCGTGCTTTGTACGACAGGTTTCCGTCAGCATCGTACTTGTACTTGTAAATCCACTTGTTCCCGACAACTTTGGCTCCAGGTGGTTTCTCAATCACCTTCCAAACGTCGTGTTCCCTCATGGACTCCAACTCCCGCTTCATTGCTGCTTGCCACTCATGGCTGTCAGGTCTTTGTAGAACTTCTTTGTACGACCGTGGTTCTTCCTCTAAATTGCACGTACTGTTGTAGCAATATAGTCCACTTTGTGCGCCACGTAGCCTATTCCTAAGCGGATATCTAGGCTCTGCCTCGTATTGCACATTGGCCGTACTGGCTTCCCCATCACAATCTTCAGGTCCAAATTCTTTCGGATCCAAAGGCTCCACAATAGGACTAGCATTTGTATCAGCTGTCTCTGAGCTCTGCATCGCATCTTCATAAAAGTCTTCTGTAGCTGACGTAGATGGGCCTGTCTTTGAAGAATGGTCTATTTCCCATGTGATGACATCATCGTTCTTATCTGAGGCCTGTCCTGTACTTGCCTGTGATATCATGTCCACACTAGCGCCAGACTTCGAGACTTGCAAATCACAATCTTTTGATTCTTCAGTGAATGTAACGTCTCGCGCCACTATTATATGTCTCGGATTGCCAAGGTCTGCAAAGCGATAGCCTTTGGTGTCTTCGCAATAGCCAACGAAGATGTATTGCTTTGCCTTGGCGTCCCATTTCTTCCTTTTCTCTTTTGGAACGTGGACATAAGCAGTTGAACCAAATACTCTAAGGTGATCCAATTTCTGTACCTTACCTGTCCACAACTCCTCAGGAATCTTCCCATCATTTGCGCTATGAGGTAGCCTGTTTTTCAGGTACACCGCTGTATTACAAGCTTCTGCCCAAAACTTTTTATTCAGACCCTTGTCCAAAAGCATGGTTCGTGCCATCTCTGTAATAGATCTCAGCGACCTCTCTGCGACTCCATTCTGTTCCGCTGTATAGGGAACTGTCAGTTGATGTCTTATCCCCCGATTAGAAAGAAATTGGTTAAAATCTTTATTGACAAACTCTGTCCCGTTGTCCGTACGTAAACATTTAACTGTTAAACCTGTCTCATTTTCCACATGCATCACGAAATCTTTGAAGATGTTCAAAGTTTGAGACTTTTCCTTGAGAAAGTAGACAAACAATTTCCTTGTGAAATCGTCTACTATCACAAACATGTAATGAGCTCCACCATACGACCACTCCGACACGGGACCGCACAAATCAGCGTGCAACAAACAGAGTTTGTCCGTAGCTCTCCTTGCTTCACCCTTTGGAAAAGGTAATCTATGTGCCTTACCTTTAATACAAGCAACACATGGATCCATTACCTCTTTACCTCCAATCTCGATGTTTGGCAGCTTACGTAAATCAGCCAAATTTACGTGACCTAGCCGCCGATGCCACAGTGTCAACGAGTTATCAGCTTGAACAGTAGCCAAAGCCCCATCTATAACAGGAAAACAGTCATCCAGCTTATAGATACCAGAGACTTCACTAGCAGTAACCACAAGTTTACTCGTTATCTCACCGACCGATTGGTGAAACATCCTACAACCATCAGAATCAAAAATCACTTTCCAGCCGTTCTGTACCAACTTAGATATAGACAAAAGATTAACTTTCAAGTCAGGCACAAAGGAACAATCTTTAATAGGTAACAAAACTCCTTTCAGACTTACCATAATATCACCTTTACCTTGACTTGACATTTTGTCATCATTCGCACATGTCACAACATTCTTATCAGTAACCTTAAAGTCTTTAAACCAGTGCTTCTGAAAACTCATATGTGTCGAGGCTCCACTATCCAGATAGAACGTCGAGGGGCTGAAGGAACTGTGCACGGACAGCGAAAAGCACAGCGCAACTTTCTTCGACTTTGAAGAAACCGTTGATCCGCTTACGCCATCCAATTCCTTGATCAGCTTCGGGCACTCGGACTTCTTGTGACCTTTCTTTCCACATTTAAAGCACTTGAGCTTTATTACTGACTGCTGAGCTTGTTTCTTTGCTACTAACGCCGAGTTGACAGTCGAGGAACCATTTGAAGAGCTCTGAGCGCAATCTTCTTGTAAGAGCTTTTGCCGGACATTTTCAGAGGTAAGTTTCATTCCTGAGTGCTCTAGTGCCATCCGCAATGGTCGATAATCATCAGGCAGACCTCTCAAAAGTACCACAGCAACTAAATCGTCATCGAAACTTTGATTAATCTCTTTTAGCTTCTGAGCGTGACTCATGACAGCAGCTACGTAATCATGCATCGAACGATGATTTTCCAGCTTTTCATCCAAGAGAGAATTCATCAGAGTTATGCGCCTATTTATTCCTTTGTCTTCAAAGAGGGCTGTCAACGCATCCCACACTTCTTTCGCATACGAAAGATTTTGTACATACGGATAGAGATGAGGTTCCAGGTGTAGACATAATAAAGTGAATGCCTCTTGATCCTTCTCAATCTCTCCAATATTATCTTTCTCCGGAAGTGTTGACGTAAATTTGAAACATTTTTCGCGAACTAGTAGCATTTTCACTGCGAATTTCCATGACGAAAAATCTTCTAGTCCAGTCAATTTGGCAACAGAAAATTTTGCATTCTGGGCCATGACCTATTGAATATATATACTTTAAAGGAGAGTCGCAGTGGCTTGGAGTAATAATTTATTCCGATATAGGTAAGTACGACGATTGACGGTTGATTGTACATAACAACAATAAAAACAGATAGGTAGCATAGCAACCATATGGTCAACAATTTACTTATATTATTTTCATTTCTTATAACGAAAATGGTTATATTTAATATGAAAACTTACTTAATTTGACAAATAATTTATATTCAAATGTGTTTTTCTATTTGTTATAAATAAATGTTTTATATATCCATCTATTTATCTTATCGATCTTGTCAATGATCAAATTGCATAATGCAAGGTGCAGTGCGCGCACTGAGCGCGATTCGGAACACTGCACTGCCTTAATACCCGGGCGCTCCGACTTGACATGCGCAGACAGATTTTGTCAAATGAAAAAAATGGCGGCAAACTAAACTTACTTCACAATAATATGTGATTAGTCTAATGTGTGTTGTGAACTAAATATAGTTACATATATTAGAGCAAATTTGACTATTTATAATGTTCGAGAAATGAAATGAACTGTACAGCTATGGAAAATGTGATACCGCAGATTTAGAATATGTATTTTTTTAGTAGGTAAGTAGCGCACATTATTTTCTTTACTTTCCTCATATTCGAAACGAAAAGTAGAGTGTTTACGCTCGGGTGAAAGGAACCCATTTATTTCTGACTCGTACTATTTAGCGCTCTCACTAGCGTTCGAGCGCCAAACTGACTCGTCAGAAATGGGTGCCTTTCAGCCCTCGGTTAACAATCTACTATTAAAGGAAACAGCTTAACTTTGTATTTTCTCGCAAGTTTCAATATATGAGCTAAATTTGACATGTTTATGTAAAATAGTTTTTTGAATTATGAGGGGTTCAAAAGTGGCTCCAAATGGTTCGTGTTATACTACACACGGTGCTGCTCGCCAGTTCTGTTGCTTGAACTTGGCTTGACACGCTACAGTGTTTTACATTTTTAAAATGGTCTCTACAACTTTCTGTTTGTGGAATACAAATATACAGGGCCTATATTCGAAGTCTTAAATAGGGATCTCGCTGTTCCCTATAGGATCGCTCACGCGTCAAGTTGAATCTAGCTGCTTAAAATTCACGCGACGCGTGAGCCATCCTATAGGGAACAGCGAGATCCCTATTTAAGACTTCGAATATAGACCCTGGATACCATTGCACTTTTCGCAAGCTCTTTAATCGTACTAGCTAGAGAGAAAGCCAAGTATTCTGGGTATGCCGAGGCGATCTAGGTCGGACGGCTGGAGGCCGACCCGTCCCGTGACGTCCTCATTGCGTTCCGGTCAGTGGCCGCGGGCGACTCGGGGCTCCATTAGCGAAATAGGACACCGTGAGGACACCTTGCTCGCCCACGTTCATTATTTGTTTGCTCGCCATCTGATATTTGACATGAAATCGGTACAATGAGGGTCACCCGCGAGTGAATTCGCCGCTAGAGGTGCTTGAGGTCCTACGAAGTGCAATGCAATGTTGCCAATTAAGTACATTATGTGCCATATTACACGCTAAATTGGCGACACTGATGTCTTCGAAACGTCTGGCCAACTGATGATGGCTGTCGTTCGTGCACACTGCCAATCATCATCATCATCTTCTTCTTCTTATATATAAAAATCGGCCTAGTGTGTGTCGGGCCACGCGCAAAGTATAGGGTTTCGAAGTTGACCATGCCAACAGTACCTTTCTAAGACTTATTTAGCATCTTAGCTAGCCGTGGTATGTATGACGTGCCAGCCCGCCCGACGCCCCTGCCGCTAGAGAAAAATCATTGGTTTTTTAATCATTTCATAAGTTGGTCGACTGTGACTCGTAAATTTGTACAGCCTACGCCATCCAAATACCACCATTTAGCTGGCAGGGAGGGGGAACACGTGACTCTAACAAAAAATATCACTTTAAAGCTTAATATTTCACAAACGCATCACTTAATCAAAAAATGGTTTCAGCAAACCGACAATATTTTTTTAAGACCTATTCAACGATATGCCGCACCATGGGGTACGCAAGAAAAAAACATTCCCGCTTTACGAGTAGGGGAGGTAACCCGAGGTATAAAAAAAAATATATATATATTGTAACTAATATTGTATATTCATGCCAAATTACAGCTTCCTAAAACTAAGCATCTCCGAGCAATAGTGCGGACAGACAGTCGGACGGACGGACGGACGGGCGGACGGACGGACATGGCGAAACTATAACGGTTCCTTGTGGACTTCGGAACCCTAAAAATGAACTGCCGTGTGTTAGTCTGGCTGAGGCTCGAGAACCGCGGGACCGATTTGGCTGATTGTTTTTTGTTTTATTCCCTGGGCTTCCGGGAAGGTTTAGAAAGAAAGAAAAAAAACTGGCCAAGAATTTAAGAAGGATGTCGTGTCTATACAAGATGTCGTGTATAGTGTACACGACATCCTTTACAGTCCCCAACGTAAATTTCATCAAAAACTATTGTTGATTTATGCGTGATTTCTGTATGAAACAACGTTTTTTTAACAATTTCGCGACAACGAATACCAGGTCGATGCGCGCAAATTTATTTATGAATACTTACTGTTCCTTGGCTAAGATTTCTGCGATTGTTTTTTGTATGAAAGTCGAACCACCTTAATCGGTCCAGTACAAGCCTGAATGCGAAAGATTCCGTCTACTGCGTAAAATTGGACGTATATTTATTTTAAAGTGAAATTTAGTTTACTTTGTTTATTCCTATAAGAGAAACAAGTATTTAGTAGGATTATAAATTTAATGAAGTTCCTTTCCTGATTCATATAGACCACTAAAATATCAGTTTATTGTATTAAAAAAAAAAACATTCTTCCAACAACATCAACGCATAAAAGTTCGTGAATTCAGTTGAACAGTCCAAATATTACGTCTAGTACTAGACTGTATGTCCTCTGTAGGTACGCTAAAACTCGGTCTTGGTACTCTTGGTCCTCAATGGTTCTCTCGATACTATCTTTTCACAGTCATTGAATTCAATATGTCATTATTTTTCTTTTAAATCAGTATTTGAAGTTAAGGGATACCTACTTGCGCGACTTTTTTTAATACTTCAACGCAAAATCTCTATCTAGGCTACAAATCTATACTACTGTGGGCCATTCTATTGTGGCGATTAGTTTAAGCTTACACCAGGTCTTCGCCGTCTTTGCAGCATGGCAAAAAGTCTCATCCAGTTCAAAACAGCAGGAATTTTGATATCTCAAACTTGAAATAGACGGTAGTAGATTCGTTTCCAAAGTGTCTAAGTATTTCACTGCATTCATATTTCTCTCTACAAAACGTAAGTGGATCACACTTTTTACTAAAATTCAGCTACGTATCATTGCAGGACCAGGCAATTTTAGTTTCCGTTGAGAAACGTTTCGTGTTTATTTCGATTATTTTTTTCGCTTGTCGCTTACATATACCTCGAATTTGGATGAATCCGTTCATGTTACTGGTCGCCATTGGTCAATAGTCCAGTTTATGTGCAGGCGAGTGCACTTCTCTGTCACATCTTATTGTGCAACCACTTGAGTAAAAGTTAGTGTTAAATCATAACCCATTCCCGCCACAACTCATTGCTCGTCTAGACCGATACTACTGCCTAAATTTAATAGAAACATTTTTAGGTATGTTCTACAGCATGGGACACTGGGATTTTCCTGACAATTTTCTTTGAAACTCTGTTTTTAGCGACATTTATTATAGAAGAGCAGCTGGTTACTTCAGAAACTAAACTATACCGTTCTTTTGTAATACTTGTGATTGACTGACCAGTAGGTCTTGGCATGCAATATTTCTGTGGCAATTTCGTAAACAGATTTACCACTGGAAAATTATACTTTTTCAAACTTATGCGGCATGAGGTTTCCTGCAATACATATAGGGACGAATAATTGTTAAAAATAATCAGGGGGATAAATACTTCGGATATGCCCTTTTATGTTTTTTGATATTTTACACGGCAATTGATTCCCATTGTTAGTTTAAAAATATTGTAATTTTTAAGTTTAGCTTAACACTTCACGTAGACAGGCTATTTAGCATCAATTAAGTAAAAGACGGAATAATTTGCGTAAGCGTTTTTAATTTATAATATCCAGGGATTAAGTTTTAGAGAATAGTAGATTGTTTATCAAGGGACTAAAACAAAGCCATTATGACACGAGATGTTTAGCCACCCGAGCAGAGCGAGGGTGGCTATAGTTCGAGTGTCATTATGGTTGTTTAGTCACGCGTTCAACACTCTGCTTTTCACTTCGAATGCGAGGAAAAAAAAACGAAGTTCCATACAAAATTACGATATTTATTATAACACAGTAGATAACCGGCTACTTCCCGATGACCTAGAATCATGAAATTTGGCCAGAAGCAAGGTCTTACAGCACACGTACAGGAATAAATCTGATAACCGTAAATATTATATATTTTGGTGCAAGAAAAGCCAATTTACTAATACAAACTTATCATTTGCGGTTGGCGCAGTAGCCGTGTCTACTTCACCAACCGCAAATAATAAGTTTGTATTGTTAAATTTGCATCATCAAGTTTGTAGGTACGGAACCCTCGGTGCGCGAGTCCAACTCGCACTTGACCTGTTTTTTATCACGTGACACACAATTCAACAGATTCAAACTTGAAAACTATTAATATATTTTAAAACTAACTGGGTCATGCATTATTAAATGAATTCACTTTAAATAAAACAAGATTCATTGGTATTCGTAATCATTAAATCGTGTTTCACGAAATTAAATCGTTTTTTCACGCCCTAGAAATTGTCTAGGTTCACTGGAAATGGGGATAATCCTCCTTTCACAATCTCTGTGGTTGGCTGTTTAGGCGGGTTTCCAATGTAAATTTTAAAAAAATTACTTTAGTCCCTAGAGACTAAAAAAGAGCTTTAGTCCCGATGTGCAGAGACTAAAGTAGCATTTTAAGAGCATGTGAAGTGAAATAGTAGATTGTTTATCAAGGGACTAAAACAAGCCATTATGACACGAGATGTTTAGCCACCCGAGCAGAGCGAGGGTGGCTATAGTTCGAGTGTCATTATGGTTGTTTAGTCACGCGTTAAACACTCTGCTTTTCACTTCGAATGCGAGGAAAAAAAACGAAGTTCCATACAAAATTACGATATTTATTATAACAAAGTAGATAACCGGCTACTTCCCGATGACCTAGAATCATGAAATTTGGCCAGAAGCAAGGTCTTACAGCACACGTACAGGAATAAATCTGATAACCGTAAATATTATATATTTTGGTGCAAGAAAAGCCAATTTACTAATACAAACTTATCATTTGCGGTTGGCGCAGTAGCCGTGTCTACTTCACCAACCGCAAATAATAAGTTTGTATTGTTAAATTTGCATCATCAAGTTTGTAGGTACGGAATCCTCGGTGTCCAACTCGCACTTGACCTGTTTTTTATCACGTGATGTTTTGAATGATATTTAGCCAACAGATTCAAACTTGAATACTATTAATATATTTTAAAACTAATTGGGTCATGCATTATTAAATGAATTCACTTTTAATAAAACAAGATTCATAGGTATTCGTAATCATTAAATCGTGTTTCACGAAATTAAATCGTTTTTTCACGCCCTAGAAATTGTCTAGGTTCACTGGAAATGGGGATAATCCTCCTTTCACAAACTCTGTGGTTGGCTGTTTAGGCGGGTTTCCAATGTAAATTAAAAAATAAATACTTTAGTCCCTAGAGACTAAAAAAGAGCTTTAGTCCCGATGTGCAGAGACTAAAGTAATATTTTAAGAGCATGTGAAGTGAAAACATGTTTTTCTTTACTAGTGTAAAAGGATCGTCGTCTTAATGTGGTATATTACAGTACCAATCGTTTATTGCTAATTCTTTTGTATAATTAAAACGAGTTGATTTAATTTATATCTTCTTTATAATGCATGACTGGACGATATCATTTGCATCGGGGCTCGTAGTTTCGGAGAAAATCGACTGTGACGGACGGACAGACACACGAAGTGATCCTATAAGGGATCCGTTTTTACCTTTTGAGGTTCGGAACCCTAAAAAATCGGGAAAAGTGTAAAGGAATATCTAAAAAAAGAATAATAAGTTTGTATGATCTTTAGTAAAAAATAAAAATATATATATATTTGAGATCCTCATAAGAAGTAGGTACTTTCATTTGATATGTCACACAATATAGTTTGAAAAATTTCATTCATATTTTTCTCAAATTTAGCCCCCAAAAATAGGCTCTGTGTTTAAAATTTATTTATTTTCGTTACACGTCCGTCTTTGGGTCACAAACTTACATATACGTACCAAATTTCAACTTAATCGGTCCAGTGGTTTCGGAGAAAATCGACTGTGAATACTGTGATAGACGGACGGACAGACACACGTGTTATCCTATAAGGGTTCCGTTTTTACCTCTTGGGGGCCGGGGCCGCCCGCCCGGGGCGTCGCGCTCGTAGGGGCCTCGCGCAGGCCTACGATAACACAAGTTGAAAAAAATACTAATCAAGTATTTAGTCATCTGTTCTAATACACTACAGAGCACTAAGGCAACCGTGTCGTGCGTGTCCTTTGGATAGTCTCTGTCTTTAAACGAATGATAGTAGGGTCGCTTCGCCTGTCTTAGGCCCGGTTCCTATATCCACGAAACGCCTCGTTTTGCCTACGGACGGTTGATTTTTGACATTTGTTCCATAGAGAATCTGTCAAATTTTAACCGTCCGTAGGCAAAACGAGGCGTTGTTTGGATATAGGAACCGGGCGTTAGTGGAGTTGGCAAGTTTGAAGGCGAAAATAAAAATGTTCTAATTGAAATTTTGATTATAATAGGGATGTAATGTATTGATTATATAGTCCTTTTCAATATAACTTATAGTATTGGTCGAAACATCTGGTGGTTTTCAAAAAAAACGACACAAATAGGCAAATTAGGCGATTTACCCAGTTTGCGTCCACTTAATCCAGATTGCGTCCACCTATGGACCAATTCGCGTCCACCAACTTAGAAAAGGAATCTGAATTGATGTTTTTATAGATAATTGTACAGAATGATCGGATTTTAACAATGACTTTATATATAAGGTAATGGTGCCATACTTTATATATTATACATGGGCATGATTATTTTCAGCCATACAAAAACAACGGTTTAGCTGGCAGGCGGTGGGAAAACTTTAATCTAATAAAAATTAGCTCTGAAAAGCTTAATAGTTCACAAACGGATCCCTAAATCGAAAAACCCACAATATTTTTAAGGGCCTATCCAATGACGCCCGCCCCACGTCGGGTACGTGGAATAGTACATTACAGACCTAGTGAGATTTTTTCCCCACCAAATCCCACTTTACGGCTAAGGGTGACGTATTTAAACGATATATGTATCGGTCGCGCAGGAGCAGTTTAACTGGGCGGCGCGTGAGTGCGCGCTGGCGAGCCGCGCGGACGGCGTGCGCCGCGCGCTACGTTCGCTGGTACGCACGCTCGAGCAACTGCTGGCGCAGGTTTGTACCTACCTACCTATTACTATTAAAAGTAAGACACACCTAGAATGACAACCTTCAAATAAATCAGCGTACGCCCGAAATAAGTGTTAAATGCGATAATAGATGTCGCTGCCTTGGTAGCCTGTATGAAAATATGAACGCATCAATTTTACATACGTAGTAAGTAACGTATGTTTTGATGCGCCCCCTGGATATTGCTCACGGAGTTCATATTTTCCTACAGGCTGCGATATTGCTCTCATAATAATACAGAGCTTTTCCGATGTAGGTACGCCGCAATGTAAGAAGATTTGTCAGTCTAAATGTATTCCTTGTTTTTGCGGGTACTTCCTACTGTAGCGTGGTGTCTTCTTTCAGTAATTTACACACTCTCGCTGAAGAGTGGCTTATGGACAATCATCTGTGACTCTGTTCGAAACGTCACATAGGGAAAGGAGATTCCCTATCCCTGCGCTCATGCCTCACGACGCTCAAATGGAACTTTGAATCTAGCTTAAGTTGTGACCGTCAAGATAGCGTACACCGTAACGATATCCAGGACCTGACTATGCAAATAAATAGTACCTAAGTACGGAATATCTAGGTAAAAAAAACCCGGCCAAGTGCGTGTCGGGCCACGCGCAAATTATAGGGTTCCGAAGTTGACGATGCCCACAGTACCTTTCTAAGACTTACTAGCATCTAGCTAGCCTGTGGTATGACGTGCCCGCCCGACGCGCCTGCCGCTCGAGAAAAATCATTGGTTTTTTAATCATTTCATAAGTTGGTCGACTATGACTCGTAAGTTTGTACAGCCTACTTAGCTGTGATAGTTTTCCTTTCAACTACGTTATATATGCCATAACTGTGATTTTTTTCAGCCATCCAAATACAACCATTTAGCTGGCAGGGGGGGGGGGGACACGTGACTCTAACAAAAAATAGCACTTTAAAGCTTAATATTTCACAAACGCATCACTTAATCAAAAAATGGTTTTAACAAACTCACAATATTTTTTTAAGACCTATTCAACGATATGCCGCACCATGGGGTACGCAAGAAAAAAAAATTACATCCCCACTTTACGAGTAGGGGAGGTACCCTATAAAAAAATATATTTCAAAATTTTATTGTACCACTTTGTCAGCGTAACTAATATGTATATTCATGCCAAATTACAGCTTTCTAGAACTAAGCATCTCCGAGCAATAGTGCGGACAGACGGACGGACATGGCGAAACTATAAGGGTTCCTAGTGGACTTCGGAACCCTAAAAATAGTACCCTTGAACTTTTTGAAATATAAGGCCTGTTCACGTTGTACGCTACCGAGCGTTACGCTAGCGTAGGTAGGTACACCGCGTGGATCTCTATGAAACGCCTTGGTTCTTTCTCGGGAGTGATTTATAGCTCAAAAAATAGTACCCGACCTAAGCGTATTGAGCCCGCGTGCCTGGCCTACGAGCCGAAACCATCTCGTGATGAAAGATGGCTTGAGCTGAGGCGAAAATGGGCTATTGCGGGTGTGGCGGTGGATGGTGAAGTTGGGGCTACAACAACATGGACAAGGCGTGGTCAGTTGAAATCCCAACGTGTTAAACTCGAACATTGTCTCCGACAGCGCATGGGGTCGTGCGAAGCGTGCGGCGTTGAGGCGCCGGCGGCCGGCGCGACGGCCGTGTCGGCGCTGCCGGCACCGCGGGCCTTCGCCGACAGCCGGCGCTCGTCAGCCGCCTCCGCCGTCTCGGCTGCCTCGCTGCATCCAGACAAGTGAGTGGTACTGTTTCTATCAGTGCGCCAGATTTTGATTAAAATTCAAAACTCAGTAGGAAAATATTCAGCTAAGCAAATA
>CAXARK010000053.1:0-19965 GCA_963971205.1 Aethes cnicana
CCAAATATCTTCACGACAATAAAATGGTGGAGATGCTGTTGATATGAATCTACTTTATATAGTCGTTGTCGTAACGCACTAAAGAAAATACCCTGTTCTAGTTCTTTCATACATTTTTTTTGTTCTTTATTTATAAATAGTCAACCATTTAGTTGAAACTAAATATGCTTTCTATCTCGCGGTACATACATAATTATAAAGTGAGAGGGTAAACAATCTTAAACATTAAATGAGTCTTGTTTGCTCTCAAATTTCGATTATTAGCCTGCCGTGCCTGCTGACATGAATTTCAGTCGAAAATAAGTAATTCATTGCATTTATCTTCGTCATATTTTATACTCCGTAGTCCGTCGCTGGCCGGAATTCGACCCACAAATTTTGTATCGATCGAGCTCCGTAGTCTGCCACGGAATTGAATTTCAGCCAAGCTGAATGACTAGGTTTTTTAAAATTTTTGGAACCTTTTATTTTACATTTCATAGAGCTAGGACGCCGCCGCTTAATTTTGACTTAACTTACACTGACAACTGACAGTATATGAAGGCCGCCTCCACACACTTTTCACGGCAGACCTAATGGTACGTTCACACGCGCGTGCTAGTGCTCGTACCATAAGTTGTGGCCATACTGCTCCACATCATTTTCTAATCATGGAAGTTATAGGTACGTCTGGAGCAAGTAGTGTCAATTTCGAAATAAAGTTTCGGCCCCAAGGTCGTTTGCGCTTACAATTCGATAATATACCCAAATTTTTACGGTAATCTACTTTAAATTTTTATTAGAAATGAGTAATTGTTGTATGTGCAGTATTATTTCATAAGGCATATGCTTACAATAAGTACGATCCAATGACTTCTGGTATCCCTGACTTAAATGATGCTGGTGAATAATGAAACTGGTTTTTTTCAGCGAGTCAGTTTTTTTTTGAGGTTTCTCAAGAACGCAATATTTTTAGATAAATATAATACTTTTGGCAACGAATAAAGTTTGTTTTGTTTTATTATCTTCAAGATAGTATAAGCATTATAGTTTTAAGTAAAATTAGAGTGCCGTCGACACACGCTTGCCAACTCGAATTCGAGTTTGATTCAGGCGAGCGGCAACTGCGTTGGGTTGAATTTGCGTCGGCGGTGGACTGCGGAGGCGTGGGCTCTATAACCCAACTGGGCGAAAGGTTGAAACCCACCATCTGCATAGAGTGGAAGCAATAAAGTATTTATAGTATGGATTTGTTTAATGTTATTTTTTTTTATTCAAATACCAGCACTTTTTTTATCCCAGCACCTCCACCATTTTATTGTCGTGAAGATATTTGGATCTGCTTCGCTATGGGAATAATGGTTATTAACATACACGACAATAAGGGAAATAATAATCATGGGCAATTACTCCGGGAAATACGTAGTAATATAAACCTGGTATAAATAGTTTCTACTTGGTCATAGCTGTAATCTCAACACAACCGCTAGGTTCTTGCTTTAGAGGTGCCCGGAAGGGGACGCTATGGCATGACCTTAAACCACGAACTGGGGAAACTGCCGCTTGCGCGGTGTGGCAGTTCTATCCGACACACATGGGAAACCGCACCCATGGCTCAGACTAGACCTCCACCCGTTTCCTTTAGACCAATCGTGGGTGCAATAGGAGACACCGCTTCTTTGCCCCCGTCCTTCTATGATGCGGCACTCAATAGTCAGACAGCCAGACTCCACGAATGCCTTTATCCTATTGCCGGCAGACCCTCCTCCAATCCCCTTACAGATCGCCCAAGCCTCCAAAAGGTGGTCATGCCGTTCTGAAGACCAACAAGGACGGCACCTTCGACGCCAAGGTTTCCCAAGGCCATCGGGTCAACAGAACACGAGGGGGGAATACAATCCCACTGATGGCTGAAGCTTCCTCCAGCCATCGTTGCAAAATAAGCATCAAACCGCGTTTGAGCCAAGACCACAGCCACGGCCGTAATAGAACATACATTAAGTTCCTCGACCGTATGGTACAGAAGCAAACACTCACCAGTGTATCTTCTCTCACCTCTCGCCAGCCGGCAGGCGGCAACTCATCATCAATCCTGATTTTACCTGCATTTTTCCTCTCCGACCGTCCATATTTGTCCGCTATCTTATACGCGCTCTTTTCACCCCATCGACAGCGCTATGACAGGTGACACAGATTATACAGTACAGGTACAACAGTCATAGAGAAGAAAGCATACCAATGAGTTAGTAACACATCGCGTGGATCCGCGACAGCAGTTTCGTGAGTGCGAACCTAGCAACAGCTTATTTTTGGTCCAATATGTATGTCTATTCCTCAAAAAGAAAAGCAATGAAAGTACCTAACTGCTTTATTTTGGATTCTTTGAATAAATTTATTCCAACACTTCATTTTAAAGTTGAAGATTTAGGAACGGCTATAATATCAATTTAAGAATTGCTTTCATGAGGATTATAAAAAATATTCGAGTTTTTCTTGGCTAGAAAAACTATACGAATTTCATAATCTACCGTTCGGTCTAAATTTAGCGCCAATAGCGCCAGCCATACATATTTACCGAGATCGGTAATACGACCTGTCATGCAGTTTCTTAAGAGCCATAGGACCGGATATCGGTACCTAATATTGTCGGTACCGATTTGTTATTGTTGGGCGTCTCATACGCAATACGTAGAATGCTTACGTAACTTTACTACGACAAAGGAGCTGCTTGTATCGTTAGTTTTTACCATTTCATAACAAATGTAGATACTCGCAGTAGCATACTTTTCTGGGTTTTGTTTTTAATTCGGTCGATTACACAATAAGCATTCCCGAAGAAAAGAAAGAATAAAGCATGAAAAAAGTTAAGAATTATTTTTCTCGCATCAAAAGATGTAGACTGCTAAATTTGACACATTTAATGAGGCTTTTAGTTTCGATTGGTCCAGCACTTCCCGCGGCAGTACCTTATGGTTGGATTTATAAAAAAAAGGCCAAGGATTGTGATCAATTGATTGATGATATTCCTCATACATAGTTTAACCACAGATTTCTAGCGGTGGTTGTGTGATCATTGTTTGGACGCATCTTACTGGCTGCCCTCACTTGTTGTAATAACAAATCTGCAAGCGATCATTCCCATTCCACTATGTAAAGCTGACTGCTGCATTTATAGGCTTGAACATATTTGCTGAAGACTAACTGAAACTAAACTAAACTGTGAAATTCTTCACGGCAATTTCATACATTAACCGAATGGGTGGTATTCAATTCCCCGTTTGAAATAGAAAAATTTGGCAGTGGTGTGAAAACCGTGATTAATCTATTTTCGCGTCATTACATTAAGTAGTATCAAACAGGAGTCAAGACAGAGAATTTTGTCGTGGTACCCCTATGGCGTACCCAACCCTGATTTCCTATTATTATAGAAGCTATTAATTAGTTTATCTTACCCTGGTAACTGGAGTCTTATCAGGGCGGCATTCATAAACCAGGGTACTCCGTGAGATGGTGAGAACGTTGTGTCGTCATTTAACGGATAATACGTTAAAACAGTACAATACTTATCTGAAGCAATGGTACCTCTTTTGGCTAAAAAGACATTACCGCGGCTAATATCTTGGATTTTTCCATGGTCCTTTACAAGCAGGGTTACTAATACGTTACAATCAATAACGCAAAAGCCGCATCAGTTGCTATGATTTTAAATCTCAGGAATAATCCTCAAATAAAACAATGAATACATGAGATATGACTGAAGTTTACAAACTTCGAACTCCATCACCTAGATATATACTACCTACAATTATACATTGGACCCGTCAATTGTTCTAGATCACTTAATTGGTTCCCCAATGAAAACATCTCTTTTGAGTTACAAAAAAAAGAAAAAAAGAACTACACTCCTAGCTCTAGCCCGTTGTGTAGGTATAAACCTTATCACTAATTCAACTGGCAAATGTAAAAAGTCTAATCATGATTTTTAGGGTTCCGAAGTCCACAAGGAACCCTTATAGTTTCGCCATTTCCGTCCGTCCGTCCGTCCGTCCGCACTATTGCTCGGAGATGCTTAGTTCTAGAAACCTGTAATTTGGCATGAATATACATATTAGTTATGCTGACAAAGTGGTACAATAAAATTTTGAAATATTTTTTTTATAGGGTACCTCCCCTACTCGTAAAGTGGGGATGTAATTTTTTTTTCTTGCCTACCCCATGGTGCGGCATATCGTTGAATAGGTCTTAAAACAATATTGTGGGTTTGTTAAAACCATTTTTTGATTAAGTGATGCGGTTGTGAAATATTAAGCTTTAAAGTGCTATTTATTGTTAGAGTCACGTGTCCCCCCCCCCCCCTCTGCCAGCTAAATGGTGGTATTTGGATGGCTGAAAAAAATCACGGTTATGGCATATATAACGTAGTTGAAAGGAAAACTATCACAGGTAAGTAGGCTGTACAAACTTACGAGTCATAGTCGACCAACTTATGAAATGACTAGCTTTTGCCCGCGACTTCGTCCGCGTGGAATTCGGTTATAGCGTTCCCGCGTGCTGTAAGCGTTCTTCCGGGATAAACCACGTTGTTTAAACGGAACTTAATATGTAAGTAGCCGGTTTAGAAGTTTCATACAAACCTTAAACCCCCTTAATACCCCTTCAGGGGGGGAATTTCCAAAAATCCTTCCTTAGTGCTCACTTTACGTCATAAAAGAAACTTTCCTGTCAAGTTTCATGTTTCTAGGCCAATTAGTTTTGGCTGTGCGTTGATCGATCAGTCAGTCATTCACTCAGCCAGTCAGTTTCTTCTTTTATATATTTAGATTACGTCATAATCACATTTTTTCCCGTTCCCGTGGGAATTTCGGGAAGTCCTTTCTTAGTGCTCCCCTACGCTCCCCAAGGAACCAGCATGCCAAATTTCAGATCCTTTTGATGTTTCCCGCGACTTCGTACGCGCCTAAAAATTTAAATGTAAAAATCCCTTTTTTCCCCGTTCCCGTGAGAATTTCGGGAAATCCTTTCTTAGTGCTCCTCTACGCTCCCCTAGGAACCTGTATGCCAAATTTCAGCTCTATACGACCAGTATTTTCGGCTCTGCGTTGATATGTCAGTCAGTCAGTTTCTTCTTTTATATATTTAGATAGATAGATAGCTGTTTCCCGCGACTTCGTACGCGCCTAAACATTAAAATGTAAAAATCCCATTTTTCCCATTCCCGTGGGAATATCGGGAAATCCTTTCATAGTGCTCCCCTACGCTCCCCAAGGAACCTGCATGCCAAATTTCATCTCTCTACGATGATCCCCGCGACTACGTACGCGCCTTAAAATGTAATAAACCCATTTTTTCCCGTTCCCGTAGGAATTTCGGGAAGTCCTTTCTTAGTGCTCCCCTACGCTCCCCAAGGAACCTGCATGCCAAATTTCAGCTCTCTACGATGATCGCCGCGACTACGTACGCGCCTTAAAATGTAAAAAAACATTTTTCCCGTTCCCGTGGGAATTTCGGGAAGTCCTTTCTTAGTGTTCCCCTACGCTCCCCAAGGAACCTGCATGCCAAATTTCAGATCTCTACGATGTTTCCCGCAACTTCGTATGCGCAGAAATATTAAAATGTAAAATCTCGTTTTTTCCCGTTCCTGTGGGAATTTCTCAAAATCCTTTCTTAGCGGATGCCTACGTCATAACATCTACCTGCATGCCAAATTTCAGCCCGATCCGTCCAGTGGTTTGGGCTGTGCGTTGATAGATCACTATATATCAGTCAGTCAGTCAGTCAGTCAGTCACCTTTGAGTTTTATATATTTAAGATTTAAAAAACCAATGATTTTTCTCGAGCGGCAGGGGCGTCGGGCGGGCACGTCATACCACAGGCTACCTAGATGCTAATAAGTCTTAGAAAGGTACTGTGGGCATCCTCAACTTCGGAACCCTTTCTTTCTTCTTCTTCTTCTTCACTTGGCCGGTTTTTTCATTAATATATCAAATCAAATGAAGACGTCTCGTCGGGATTGAATCGTGCCCAGCACACGTTGTTTTTACATTTATTAAAAGAGACTATATGTCCAGCGAGGGCACTGGAATGTTATAATATGTCTCGTTTGTAAGCAAAACGGTCAAAGGATTGTGATTTTCTGTTCATTAGTTCAAGAAACCTTTCCAAAGGATATATTTGCAGTCGTTAAGTCGATGGATCATGGCTCCTTTAGCTGAAACCGTTTAGAGAGCACAGCATGCGCCACGTGTCCACGTCCGGCTAGTAGTCTGACGTCATCTCATCAAGAAGACCACTGGCTGGGCAGGGAATAGGGATGACGACAGGGTGAAGAAATCGAAATTCTAATTAGTCCGTCAGACAGGTAATAAAAAAAATATTAGACACGTATTTTTTGTTTTATCATATTAACAAAGAATGACTAAGTTAAAACGCATCAGAGTTGGAGAGTGGGGGCTAACTACGTCACCGTTAGGTATAAATCGTACCTAACCGTGACGTCACGCGATATTTCAACTCAATACTCGTATATCTCCGTATAAGTTTGATTACGTGAAAAAAGAAAAAATACGTGTCCAATACTTTTCAATAATCTTCCTGTTAGACTAAGGAAAAAAAAGTTGTCGTCATCCCTATTCGCTAACTTTTGCGAAATTTTTATAACTTCGGTTCGGTTGTATGGCGGGTCGCGGGTGTGGTCAAGAGCTAAGATATGTATTCTGCCAAGACGTCAAAATATGTAAGTAAGTAAGTAGGTATACAGAGACTGTATACCTATTGCTCTACTATGCCATTAAGAGTCGCTGTATACAGTATACTACTACTACAGCCTATTTGCGTCCCACTGCTGGGCACAGGCCTCTCACCACGAGAGGGTTTGGGCTATAGTCCCCACGCGGGCCCAGTGCGGATTGGGGACTTCACACACATCTTTGAACTACTTCGCAGATGCGTGCAGGTTTCCTCACGATGTTTTCCTTCACCGAAAAGCTCAGTGGTTAATTCAAATTGAATTTCGTACATAAGTCAACTTGGAGGTGCGAGCCAGAATCGAACCCCCGACCCTCGGCATGAGAGGCGGTAGGTCGAACCACTAGGCCGCCACGGCTTTTTAAAAGAGTCACTGTATACTTATCTACATTATTTTGTCGCTTTGGAAGTATAGGTACAGCACGACACAACTTAGTAGGCGCGTGGTGAAGCACTTAAGCAGTTGACGCAGAGTCTATTTTTGCTTAATCCACGCGCCTTCTAAGTTGTGTAAACCTTAACATATTGCTCTTGACTGTATTAAGCCCTGATTGATAACATTACTATTTAATATCAGTTCTAACAACTCACGATCGAGAATACATTCTCATACCAATGATCAATGAGTAATTTCAATTGTTAATAGCGTAATTCATTAATTTTACTACTGAACAGTCTATTCGAGTTCATCAAGTGATCCTATAGGGAACGGAAAAGGAATCTCCCTATCGCTTCGCGGATAACCCTGTTATTCGGGACGTCAAAAGCGACCGCTAAGTGAATAAGTAAATCCCCACTTGCGACGCATAAATCCAAATCGGATTATCTGGTGCGGCGCTACGAAGCCACAGAGACAGACAGTCACACAGACACACACGTGAAATTTATACCACTCCCTTTTTGTGCCTAGTGGTTAACCACCACTCCGTGGTCCGTGGAAAGACCAAGCCCAAACGGAGGGCCTAATAAATGTCCGAGGAAGTTAATAACGCTCCATAAACAGCGAAGTCGCCTGTCTATTTGATTGGAGTCCGCGCTAATCAGCACTTCAATTACCGTAGTAGCCCATAAAACGTCACGCGACGTTGCAAAGCTTCGAATATTAATTTTCGCATCAGCAGTGGAGGTGTTTACGAACACGGCCCCACCCGTGAAAAGATTGTAACAGCTATAACCTACCTTATCTAAGTTGAATATTCGAGTTTGTATACAGGGAAATGGGATTTCCGGAGCGGTTGGAGTGGCATTGGGCGAGGCCTAATTATGGATGTCTATCGGCTGACATGATAATATGGGGATGATGCTATGTGGACGGTGTCCGAATCGAAGTTCTGAAAACCGACTAAGTAACTTAAATAGAACCGAGATGATACTTATTCTATTATTCCATTCACGAAATCACAACTGTGGCTGGACAAAACTGGGCAGGCCCAACGCCGGGACCACTGCTGGACCCCGCTGGAGGAGGCCTTCACCTCGCAAGAGGTTCCCGGCTTAAATTAACAATATATTATGTAATTCGTATTATGTAACAATTGTCGAGAATAATAAAAAGGCTTTTTATTTTATTTTTTTCACTTCACATGCTCTTAAAATGTTACTTTAGTCTCTGCACATCGGGACTAAAGCTCTTTTTTAGTCTCTAGGGACTAAAGTATTTTTTTTAAATTTACATTGGAAACCCGCCTAAACAGCCAACCACAGAGTTTGTGAAAGGAGGATTATCCCCATTTTCAGTGAACCTAGACAATTTCTAGGGCGTGAAAAAACGATGTAATTTCGTGAAACACGATTTAATGATTACGAATTCCTATGAATCTTGTTTTATTTAAAGTGAATTTTATTTAATAATTCATGACCCAATTAGTTTTAAAATATATTAATAGTTTTCAAGTTTGAATCTGTTGGCTAAATATCATTCAAAGCGTCACGTGATAAAAAACAGATCAAGTGCGAGTTGGACTCGCGCATCGAGGGTTCCGTACATACAAACTTGATGATGCAAATTTAACAATACAAACTTATTATTTGCGCCAACCGCAAATGATAAGTTTGTATTAGTAAATTGGCTTTTCTTGCACCAAAATATATAATATTTACGGTTATCAGATTTATTCCTGTACGTGTGCTGTAAGACCTTGCTTCTGGCCAAATTTCATGATTCTAGGTCATCGGGAAGTAGCCGGTTATCTACTTTGTTATAATAAATATCGTAATTTTGTATGGAACTTCGTTTTTTTTCCTCGCATTCGAAGTGAAAAGCAGAGTGTTTAACGCGTGACTAAACAACCATAATGACACTCGAACTATAGCCACCCTCGCTCTGCTCGGGTGGCTAAACATCTCGTGTCATAATGGCTTGTTTTAGTCCCTTGATAAACAATCTACTATTATTTAAGCACGAAATATTGAAGCAGCGTCTTGACAACGCTAATTTTGACAATTCTAAGTAATTTGTTCAAAGTCGAATCAGACTCGGCTGGGCAGCCTTCGGGAAGCATCGCAGTGTCTTTTCGTCCAAATTACCACAGTGTCTCAAGTCTTCGACCAGTGTGTGTTGCCAGTGGATGACTTATGGTTCCGAGATGTGGGCGCTAACAACGTGTCTGATAAGAAGGCTCAAAGTCACGCAAAGAGCAATGGAGAGAGCCATGTTCGGGGTTTCTCTGCGTGATAGAATCAGAAATTAGGATATCCGCAGTAGAACTAGGGTCACCAAAATAGCCCGAAGAAGGGCCTGGCACATTGCTCGCAGGATTGATGGCCGATGGGGTCGGAAAGTTCTCGAGAGCCGTCCACGAACCGGGAGACGAGCTGTCGGTAGGCTCCCAACAAGATGGAGTGACGACCTCGTGAAGGTCGCGGGAAACCGGTGGAAGCGATTAGCACATGATGATGATGATGAAAGTAAGGTTGTCGGCCCATCTGGAAGAGCATCAGGATAGCTATCCCGACCGATGCCCAAAGGTTTTGCTACTTAACCGGCGTAGGTATTAGGTACATGGCGTATTACCGCCGGCTCACCAACGATTAGATATGCTCTACAAACTTGTACGCGCAGCACAAATGAAAGTAAGTAGTGGAACAAAGTCTTTTATACTTATGAGCTTTTCAACCAACCAACCAACAAGTTTAGTATAAGTAAATACCTACGCCAGAAAACGCTAAATCATTGGAGCTCGAGTCACCGCGGCTGCTGGCACTAGACTTTCCCTCAAATTATAAAGTCTACTCAAATAGCAGAATTGAAATGATTCAAAAAAAGTATAGAGACGATATCTCAATTATAGAATGCAAGCTCCGAAATGTTATTATCGTCCCCTTTTAGTCAATTATAACATGTTATCCCTAAAAGCGAGGCGTTCAGTGGCGGATGCTGTCATGCTTCGCAATATTTGCATCGGCCAGATCGACTGCCCCACGCTCCTGGCTGCTTTGTGATTCAGAGTCCCACGCCAGCTATCGAGGACAAAACAACTTTTCTCTCTTCCGAAAACGAAGACCAAAGCTGGAAAACGAGCTCCTTTATACAGACTGTGTGACCACCACAATAACCTGCTCAACGATGTCGATATGTTTTCTTGCTCCCGTGCCCAGTTCAAGACTGCTGTTACTGCTATATACAATAATAACAATATAGTAATGTCGTAAAGTCAAAAGTAAATTGCCCTTTTATTTTTATTTTCTTCTTCTAAGATTTTATTTTTATTTTATTTGTTAAGCTGAAAAGTCAATACGTGTCAGTCATCGCATGTTGCTCTAAATTAAGTACGTATTCTTTAATTTATGTTCTTAGTGAAATTTGTTAAGGCCGTTCCTATACTCAGCTCAGCCGTCACTGTCACTCGTGCAACGAGTGAAAGAGAATGCGTTACGCACGGAGCGCCCGATTTAGTTAGCATTTCATCATCATCATCATTTCAGCCAAAAGACGTCCACTGCTGGACATAGGCCTCCCCCAAGGCTCGCCACTCAGACCGGTCCTGTGCTACTTGCTTCCACCGGTGTCCCGCGACCTTCACGAGGTCGTCGCTCCATCTTGTTGGAGGCCTACCGACAGCTCGTCTCCCGGTTCGCGGGCGCCACTCGAGAACTTTCCGGCCCCATCGGCCATCAGTCCTGCGAGCAATGTGCCCCGCCCACTGCCACTTAAGGCTCGCAATTCTTCGGGCTATGTCGGTGACCCTAGTTCTACTGCGGATATCCTCATTTCTGATTCTATCACGCAGAGAAACCCCGAGCATTGCCCTCTCCATTGCCCTCTGAGTGATTTTGAGCCTTCTTATGAGGCCCATCGTAAGCGCCCACGTCTCGGAACCATAAGTCATCACTGGCAACACACACTGGTCGAAGACTTTCGACTTGAGACACTGCGGCAATTTGGACGAAAAGACACTGCGAAGCTTCCCGAACGCTGCCCAGCCGAGTCGGATTCGACGATTGACCTCTTTCTCGAAGTTGGACCTACCTAACTGGACTGTTTGTCCCAGGTATACATAATGGTCAACAACTTCGAGCGCAGAGCCTCCGATTATTACGGGAGTTGGTACAACATGGACATTAGACATGATTTTCGTCTTGTCCATGTTCATTTTAAGACCAACTCGATCGGAAACTCTGCTGAGGTCAGCGAGCATAGTACTGAGGTCTTCCATGGTCTCAGCCATGACTACAATATCGTCGGCAAACCGAAGGTGAGAGATGTACTCGCCATTAACATTGATGCCTCGACCTTTCCAGTCCAGCACCTTAAAAGCATCTTCCAATGCAGCGGTGAACAGCTTCGGAGAGATCACGTCTCCTTGTCTGACTCCCCGCTGCAGTGGAATAGGCTTCGTGGGCTGGTCCTGTAGTCGGACGGACATGGTGGCGTTTTCGTACAAACACTTCAACACTTCGATGTACCGGTAGTCAACTTGGCACCTCTGGAGAGACTGCAGCACAGCCCAAGTCTCGATCGAATCGAAGGCTTTCTCGTAGTCCACAAATGCAAGGCAAAGGGGGAGGTTATACTCTTCAGTCTTCTGTATAACCTGCCGCAACGCATGTATGTGGTCTACGGTACTATAGCCTTTTCGGAAACCGGCTTGTTCGGGAGGCTGGAATTCGTCAAACCTGCGCGCGAGACGGTTCGTAATGACTCTCGAAAACAGCTTGTAGACATGACTCAGAAGTGAGATGGGTCTATAATTCTTCAGCAAGGTGTTATCACCTTTTTTGAAGAAGAGCACCACCACACTTCTGTTCCATGCTCGCGGCGTTCTCCCTTCATGGATGACGGAATTAAACAGCGTCTGAAGGGCCTTAAGGACTGGTTTACCACCCGCCTTCAGGAGTTCAGCTGTAATTCCGTCATCACCGGGGGCTTTGCCGTTCTTAAGCTGTTTGAGAGCCATACTAATCTCGTACAGGCTGACGTCCGGGATATCTTCGGTATAGTGTCGGGTTAATCTAGCTCTAGGGTCTTTAGCTGGATCAGCGACGGGTGTTCGGGTTGTCGTGTAAAGCTGCCCATAGAACTTCTCGACTTCTCCCAACAGCTCGGGTTTGGATGAAACGATCCTGCCGTCTTCGGTCTTCAGCTTTGTCAATTGACTTTGGCCAATAGACAAATCTTTGGCAAATACCTTCGAACCTCTGTTACGCTCAATAGCCTTTTCAATACTGTTGGTATTGAATCGGCGTACATCACGCTTCAGAGATTTCGAGATCTGCCCATTGAGCTGCCGATATTGACAAGCGTCACCTGCAGACGCTTGTTAGCATTTAACGTGTTTTAATTTCTATAAAAATACCATCTAAAAACATGGCATTTATAAAGCATATAATATGGATATTTTTTCTGTTATATTTAGTTTTACGATGGAGCGACGACCTCGTGAAGGTCGCGGGAAACCGGTGGAAGCAAGTAGCACAGGACCGGTCTGAGTGGCGAGCCTTGGGGGAGGCCTATGTCCAGCAGTGGACGTCTTTCGGCTGAAATGATGATGATGATGATGATTTAGTTTTACACTGTTTGATATAATAAACTGGAGTAAAGTTGGATTAAAAGTCCGAGTTAGAGATTACTTTGGAATTAAATTCTATCGAGCGAAGTTTCGTGAAACGTGTAACGAAAGCTGTCAATGTAAGGGTGATATAATCAAATATAACATGTGTTTTTTTTTTAATTTTTAACTATTAACATTTGTTAGAAAAATATGATCTTAAATGAGCAATTTGACGATGCTGGGTCGCGCCGTTAAGGCCGTTCCCTGGAACTGCTCACGCGTCACGGCGCGCTCAAATTGAACTTTAAATCGAGCTGCTTAAAGTTCGCCGCGACGCGTGAGCGCAGGGATTGGGAATCTCCCTTTCCCTGTGTAACGTTTCGAATAGAGCCTCGGTGGCCTCAATCAGGAAGCAAAGTGATTCTTCAGGGAACGTTGGAAACATCACAGCGTTGTACCTGAACTTGTTTAGCTAAGTATATCCTATAAAATCTTTGTGCTTCCCGAATGATACCCCAGGACAGCGCGCCTATTGCGTTTACAAAAAGTCGCCATCTCTCGTGCCCCAAACTAAATAATTATCGTGTATATGACCTGACGAGCATAGCACATTTCGAGAAAATAAGGCAGAACTTATTCAAAACTCAGTTGAAGTATTTCATGTATAAGTAACTAGCTTCTGCCCGCGACTTCGTCCGCGTGGAATTCGGTTATCACTTTCCCGCGGACTCCAACTATCTCCAAACCAAATTTCATCCAAATCGGTCCAGCTGTTGAAGCGTGAAGAGGTAACAGAGTTACTTTCGCATTTATAATATGTATTAATATGGATTTGCAGATTAAATATGCACGTAACACAATATTTTATTTATTGATAACAAATAAAATATGAGATTTAATTATCTTAGGTTTAAGATTAATAATTAAGTATGAATTTATTGAGTGTTGAAAATCCCTATTTATTTGAAGTATTCCCAACAAAAAATTATGTAGGTATTCACAATTTATATTGCCATTTATTAGACGACCTTTGTAAGTTAAAAGTACTTATCATTTAATAGACAATATATCAATAGTTTATTGATAACGAGCTTTTACCCGCGACTTTGTCTGCAGGGAATTTAAAACTATATTTCCAAAGCCCTTTTTCCAGGATATTTTAAAAACCTTCTCCGGGATTACGGGACTTCCGGGATTCCTGGGATTACGGGATTTTCGGGATAATAGGTAGTCTATAGCTTACTCCAGGTTACAAACTATCTGTTTGCCAAATTTCATGCAAATTGGTTGAGGCGTTTTAGCGTGATTGAGCAACAAACATCCAAACATATTAACGTTCCTTATACATAATAAACGTTTACTTTACTTTACTATTATCCAAACACAAAAACTTTCAGCTTTATTCTATTTGTAAGATTTTAACCGAACAATGCATCATTTCGCAATGCAAACTAGTTATTATATTTAAAGTAAGATTACTACTACTACTACTACTACTACTACAGCCCATTTGCGTCCCACTGCTGGGCACAGGCCTCCTCTCATCACGAGAGGGTTTGGGCTATAGTCCCCACGCGGGCCCAGTGCGGATTGGGGACTTCACACACATCCTTGAATTGCTTCGCAGATGCGTGCAAGATTAACATTTCACTAAATATATAAATAATCATTACCTGAGGACTAATTACCGTTTAACGTAAAAAAACACTGATATAAAGAAACAAAAGTCTATAATTCGGTAATAAATTATCATACGAGCTCAGACAAGAAGTTTTACTTTACCTCGAGCTCTTCTAAATACGCTATTTCCTCCTTGTCCCTGCTGTCCTCCTCATTGGTAATAATCCTGCCTTTCTCACTCACTCCACCCGTCAGATTACTGTCATTTAGCACCCCGTCAGCTTTAAAGTCGTTTAGCATGTGATACGCACTGACACTGTGACCGAACTTCATCATAGCTTGTAGTATACTCTTCCCCTCGTAGTGTTTTAGAGTATTAACCCCGCCAGGGTGGTCGCGAAGAAACTTTTTTATGTCATAGGCCTTTCCGGCCACGGCAACTGGAAAGTGCTTGGTATCCATAACGGCGACCACCGCCCTACGCTACCACTGGACGACTGAAACGCTGAAATCGCTTATCATTATCACACGGCGATTTCATTTGATTTTTAGGGCCATCAACAGAACTAGGTGCATACAAACGCTGAAATATACTAATATACTAGCTGACCGAGCGGACTTCGTACCGCCTTAGATATTATTTTGGGTTGGGTATGAAAAATAGCTTACGTCCTATTCTCAGACCTACTGAATATGCACACAAAATTTCATGAGAATCGGTCGAGCCGTTTCGGAGGAGTTTGGTTACAAACACTGTGACACGATAATTTTATATATTAGACTAGCTGACCCCGCGGACTTCGTACCGCCTTAGAAATTATTTTGGGTTGGGTATGAAAAATAGCTTACGTCCTATTCTCAGACCTACTGAATATACACACAAAATTTCATGAGAATCGGTCTAGCCGTTTCAGAGGAGTTTGGTTACAAACACTGTGACACGAGAATTTTATATATTACCTAGATATATAACTCCGTATGTCGTCTTTCTGGCTGCATGTTACCTGTTCACGCTTAAATACACTGGACCATTTTTATTTTTGTGGGAAGATATTGAGAAAGGACTTAAGTCGGATTAAGTACTTTTTATCCCGAAAAACTTATAATTCCCGTGGGAACAAACGCTATACAAACACCCACAACAATATGTACAAACCGAACGTTAACGGCACACTAAAATTTCAATTACAATTTCAATTTATTTAAGGTGATAACTCACGGTTTTATGTAGCCTCTACGATAATAGATGGCGCGGGTGGTAGATATTGTAATTTTCAGGATTTACGCAAAATTCCAAGCCCAAAGGTACACTTTGATGGACTATGCGATTGAAGGGATATATTATACATCTCAATTTCACATAATTATCCGTACATCACCTTTCATTTAGGAAAAAAGGCGACAAGTCTGCCGAGAATGAACTCACGCACACATACTGAGGTAGTGAAACGTAGTGGAAACCAAGGCTTAATTTCGCCGAGAATCACAGAGCTTCTGTGGCGCTGTGGTTTTTGTGATTTCTTTTTATGAAGTATAAATCGTGGAAGTCGTGGGTTCGATCCTCACTTTTTCAACTTTTTGTATTTTTTTTTTCGTTTTTCTATAATAAATATTTGTAAAGGGGAAAAATAAAACTAGTGAAACTTTTGATATATTTTACTTGACATTATAGAAATATTTTTAATCTAGATATGATTATTTATTTCTACTACTATTTTTAATCAAAGGATAAAAATCCGTGTGGATTTCGTTACATTATCCTCCTCCTCCGGCACATACTTCTTGTGACGGTCTTCCATGTGCAGCGATCTTCGCCCTGGTGCATCGCCGCATTTACCGGCGGCACCTGTTCGGCCTCCTCTCTCTGGGTCTTTTCCCTTCAGCATTTAGTCTCTCCAACTTGTCGGATTTCCACGAGTTATGTGACTGAAGGTAAGCCTAGTGGTTCGACCCACCGCCTTTCATGCAGAGGGTCGGGGGTTCGATTTCGGCTCGCACCTGTAAGTTTACTTATGTGCGAAATTCAATTTGAATTTACCACTGAGCTATTCGGTCAAGGAAAACATCGTGAGGAAACCTGCACACATCTGCGAAGTAATTCAAAGATGTGTGTGAAGTCCCCAATCCGCACTGGGCCCGCATGGGGACTTCAGCCCAAACCCTCTCGTAATGAGAGGCCTGTGCCCAGCAGTGGGCCGTGAAAAGGCTGTGTAGTAGTAGTAGTAGATGTGACCGAAGTATTTGACGATTCGGCTTAGACGAACCATGGACGGATATTGTTGGTCGAGTTTGAGTTCTTTGAGCACCGAGATGTTGGTGCGATGAGCTGTCCAAGGTATAGTATATAATATTATCAACTAAATAGTTGTTACTTTACAAATTCCTAATATTTTGTTATTTTATCAAAATATCTAAACACCTACACGACTGACAGAGTACCTACCTACCTATGATGAGAATGAACATTTGTACTCATGTCATGGATCTTTATTTGCATATGTATTTACACATTTCTCTTTATAAGTATTTATATCGTTGTCTAGTACCCCTAGATCAATAGTGTTGAATTCCAAATATTATTCATTTTATCTTCATCTTTTTATCTTATCTCAGTAAGTATATTGCCACACAGCCACACGAAAATAAAATTGCTACACATTTCTGACAAGTTTATTAAAATAGGTATAACAAAATATATCACAATTTTACACATGATAAGGTTGGTTCTGATTAGCAGTGATTGGTTTCACAATGTCTCTTCGTTGTTGCTCACAGGCCGCAGGTAAATGTAATCTTTCTCTTCGAGAAAGCTTACTTTGTCCCTCCTAGGAAGACAGATCCAAGGCATTCCAGAAGATGTTTGATCTGAAATAGAGACAAAAGTTTACTCGATCACACTCTACGGATAATAATAATAAATCTGGCTATTCAGTTTTTTTAGAGTATCTGTCTGAGATGATATGACAGCGGGTTGTATTGCCGCATTCAATCCTAATGATTAAAAAAATAGCGGTTATCTATATATATATAAAACAAGAAACTGACTGACTGACTGACTGATTGATCAACGCAGAGCCGAAACTACTGGTTGTAGAGAGCTGAAATTTGGAGTGCAAGTTCCTTAGGGAACGTAGGGCAGCACTAAGAGAGGATTTCCGGGATTAAAAGTGACCTATAATCTTCCCCGGGGCTCAACCATTTCCAAACCAAATTTCATCAATATCGGTTCAGCGGCTGAAACATGAAGTGGTAACAGACAGACGGAGTTACTTTCGCATTTATAATATCAGAAGGTATTTGGCATGAAGGGCAGGGACATGGCTACTACCGAGTCGAACGGACGCACTTCACTACCGAAACACAACCGAGACTAGATAGAGATGTTCTACTATCTAAAGTCCCGCGCCTTCACATTTCAAAACTGCATTTTTTCATTATTATTTAAAAAGTACCACCAACACTCTCAACGCACAGTTGATGGCTGTCTCAGCACGCACACATGTGTTGAGAGTGTTGGTGGTGCTTTTTAAATAAATTGCAGCGTTTTGAAATGTGAAGGCGCGGGACTTTAGATACTAGAAGATCTCTACTATAAAAGCTTTGATCACTTTTATTTTTTCACTGATAACACGTTGTGCGTTCGCAAAGTAATTATGGGAATTGGTCTCGCCTGGGTTGACGCGGGCGTCTGGGCAGTCGGCGCGGGCGAAGACTGCGGCGCCGCAGCCGCCGCGGGCGCGCAGGGCGCCTTGCTACCGCACGGCGCGCTCAAGCGCCCTTCAAAGGCTCGGTTTCCTCTCCTTCTCAAAGTCTTCCCTCCGTACTCTTTTCCTTATCTTATTAGATTAGAAAGGAGGGCGTAAGTCATGTCCAATTGCGCTCTTTCTGAGATATCATTCTCCGGGAGTCTCACTATAAACATGTCAGTGTTTTGACTGTCTTGCGGCGTCGAAAATATAATATACCTATACGATGTGACGGGCGGCGACCTCCGTAAGCACTAATAAGGTTTCTACCGACTCCTGTGGCTTTGCAGCCGGAAAGAGTGCCCTGGCCCTCGGCCATGCATGTTACCGGCGTCGAAATATTTCTTTCAGTGCTTCAGTCTGCGACCGTTGAAGCGATTCTATTAGCGCGAACACTCGCTGGAATACAACAACAAAGTTGTCACGCACGGTGGAGTCTTGGTGTAAAATGAGAACACGGTGTGCGGCGAAGCCCTAATCACAAGTGATCGTGAATTCTTCTCAAAAATGTAGCGTGTGCGTTGTGATGGCTCAAAGTTGGCGACTGACTGGCGTGGCGGCTGGAGTGGCTGGCGCGCGCGGCGCGGGGGCATAGGGTCGGCCGGTAGGAGAGAGCGGGACAAGGCTATTGAGACGCGCGTCTATTCCGCGAATCGGAATGGCAACCGCGCAATGATTTTTATACTTACGAAGTATTATATATGTCTATGCAACCGCGTAATAGTCCGTTTTCTATTGGGAAACAGGTCGAAATTTTGAGTACAGCAATGCCATTTGGTAGGAATGTTATACACGTTGACCTAAGTCCAAAACGCCCGGTAGCCACTTTGAACTCCGCGGCTGGTGGGGGGAGGGGGGGTTAAAGTACAGAGCTCCCGGCGCTCAGAAAAAATATCCTGGCGGATTAGTTTGGGTTGTTTAGTCAAGTTTGGTGTCGTTTTCAGATAACTAGATGATGCCCGATTCATTCCTCATACCAATTTTTTAGGGTTCCGTAGCAAAATATGACGCAATACTTAAAATAATAAACTTTTAGTAGTAGCGAAATGCAAACAAACCCTCATATTTTCATATTTTTGTATGAAATTTGATTTGTAAAAAATACAGTCTGAAAGCCCATTTAATGCAGAATCTAAAAACATTAACAGTAAGTATATCTTTTATAATTTTCAATGTAAAATAAAATATTGAATGTACTGCGACGGTCGTCAGCGCAGCGTAGGGGAGGGTAACAAGACCTGAAAAACTGTCAATTTCAACGCAAAAAGCTTTCATAATATCAAGAAATTAAAGTGCTTACAATAATATCATACATGTAATAGATATTCTCTTAATTATTATTAATTAAAACAAATGTATTTTTCTCTCTTTACCTGATTTTCTTCTTTTTAATATTATACTAGCGGCGCCCTGCGGTATTACCCGCTATTAAGAAGTAGCCTATGTATTAATCCAGGGCTTCAGTTGCCTCCATACCGAATTTCACCTCGCTTCACGTCACTCCTGCGCACGCGGGATTTTTAAACCTGTGGCTAACTAGTCAAGTGGCATTCAATGTTGCTATTTATATGATAAAAAAATGAATTGGTGGGTTTTCTGGCCCCGTTTTGGCGGTCACAAACCTGACATGTCAGGTGGCAACAGTTTTCGGTACCACTATATAAATTTAGTTTTTAATATGAAATATTATTAATTTTATTACGATATTCATTCCTGTGACGAGCAAACTAATGTAGATTATGGACGCCATCAATTGACTTCATGTTTCCCAATACTTTTTTAATTATTCAACTTTAAAAAAGTCGACATTGGGGTGGGACACGTCAAAAAGTGCTACCCGAGCGGCTTTAAAAAATCATAATAATTACATTTAGCATAATTCACTT
>CAXARK010000054.1:0-19976 GCA_963971205.1 Aethes cnicana
ATAGATTTAAGTACTTTATACCTAGCAGCAGTTGCCGTGTTGCTCGGAATTTCACCACTCTTTCTATTGGGACTTTTTTAGCTGATGCCCGTTCTGGGGAGGTTCAAGTTCGTGAATTGAATAGGGATATGGAGTCTCTCCTGTATCTCTAAATAACGATTCACTTTCTAGCTATTTAGCAAGATATTATATAATTTTATGAGATATTCGGGGAAAACGGATCTCTTATTTAAATTTTAAGAACTCTATTGGGAAAATGTTCCAATTAAATCTGGTACTAAATTTAATAGGGTTATAATATAGGTACACTCAACCGCAATGATATCGGGTCAACTTGTATTGGATTTCCCATACAAAGTAACCCGATTTCAGTGCGGTTGATGTAGGTATTAATGAAGGGACATGGGAAATCCCATGGATTCACAGATGCTTTTGCCAAATAAGAAGCATGGTCTTCAGAGATGACTGAGAAATTGAACTGAGACTTGACACGTATACGTACATCGTTAAAGGTTATATTGGCGAAGTCCTGTCCATTGCACGACAGGATCTGGTCTCCAGGCCTGAGTCCAGCCTCTCGAGCGATGCCATTCTCTCGCACAAACTGCACGAAGATACCCGGTTTCCACTCGGGGCCCTTGCAAATCCTGGATCAAAATGAAACATAGTTAAGACTTGATTAAGAAGAAAAAGAAATATAAAAGAAAACACAAAAAAACTAGTTCATATGATTTGCCACGAAATATTCCTTACTCAACATGAAGGCATTAAAAGCCAGCTCTGGTCTTCCGCTTGGACCATTTCGTGAGATCTCGATTAATACAATTTCAATCTATTAATTGATGATAGTAAAAATATTTTTCGCAAAATCTCTCGTAGCTCAGTGACTTAATAATTATGTAAAATGTAATTATACCAAATTCAAGTCACTCTCACAAGGCACTAACTAAATTGTCAAGCTGCTTTTGATGTCGTCGCCATAACATTTTACCTTTAAGGTACTTTACGTTGTACGTTACTACGTACAACGTACCTACTTAGGTGCTTTGCATATTAATTGCTTGCTGACCGTTTGCAAGTAAGTTGCGAGGGACTTTCCAACTAAGACTAAGGTTACAAGTGTATATTCTGCCAGCATCCCAGCTTGGCACAAGGATGAAAAATCGCATAGCGGCCGCTAGGTCTCGTCCGACCTAGCGACACGCATTCAACATCATCAAGTCTAGTCTATAATAATAATAATATTTATTGAATTTCAGACAACATGAGGTCCACAATTGTGTTAGTATGTTATTAGCCTATGTTAGTAGTCTATGCTCTTACCCGCATCCCAGCTTGGCCCTGGGCGGCACGAGGATGGAGAGTCGCATGTCGGCCAGCCGCTCGGTGTCGTGACACAGTGTCGGCGACGACGACACGTCCGACCCGAGCGACGCGCGCTCCGACACGAACTGCCACGACAGCGCCTCGTGAGCTTTGCTGTTGAACAGACAAACTACTTGAGTACTTAGACAAAATACAGATCACAAACCTGGTTTTCGAATTAGTATGTCAATGCCGGTCTATGACAGTTACCTATCTACTTTTGTAACTATAAAATCCAGAAATCGAATTCTTCTTTTCTCACGCTTGAATGGCGGATCCGGTATTTTCGCCTGGGGGGGCTTGGCCCAGCTGAGCGAATAAATAATAAAGATTAGTCACGAGTACCCCTAGCCCTCCCCCTGGATCCGCCACTGAGCACTAGTTTTTTATTATTATTATATACGTACAAACAGGCAGACGGCTCACGTGATGGAAAGTGATTACCGCCGCCTATAGACATACTATAGAGTAGGTACTTTTGACTATTTCATTATACCTACGGTCCGTCTGTTGGTTTAATTAAGCATTCATCTCTAGTTAGTTGGAATAATTATTATTATTAAAAAAAGGTATACTCACTCTTTTATTGGCACCATGCCCACATCTGAAATAAATAAAAAAAGACATATTTAGTACGGTACATATAATCTTACTGCCTACGTGCCTACCTACGTGTAGCTTTATGTAAGCCTTTATGGGCCTATACGAATACATGGCCTATATTCGAAGTCTTAAATAGGGATCTCGGTGTTCCCTATAGAATCGCTCACGCGTTAAGTTGAACTTTAAATCTAGCTGCTTAAAGTTCACGCGACGCGTGAGCGATCCTATAGGGAACAGCGAGATCCCTATTTAAATACTTCGAATATAGGCCATGTATTCGTAGCCTTGCTTTTAAAAGAAAACCTATTAAGCAGACCAGCTATTGCCAGCTCTAATAAAATGATTTTGTATAAGAAAGTAATTCCTAAGTAAATTTAATTCCTTTAGAAATTTGGAATGTCGTCCGCGAGCTTTAGACTTTTGTTGAAACTGGAAATCTGCGTAACTTCTATAGGCAAGACAGAGTTTGACGCGGCATTTACCCACGCACTTTCACGATTAATACAAAAATCGGTGCCACAATCACACCGCCCCCGTAATGGCGTAACGTCTGTGAAGTTTTGATTAATTAGCATATTGGTATTTGTGGCTTCATTGTTACTAAAAGAAAAAGAGTCGGGGTGTCAATTGCGCAACGATCCCGTTTAGCGTCTAGTTATTCATTACGAGAACTTATATCATTGTCGTGTCATCATTAGCAGCATGCTTGATCGTTGATCGACATTATCTGCAAAAAGCTATGTGTAAAGTTGAAGTAAACAGAGATTATCAATCATGGGTCTCAAGGTAAACTGGTTGTGGTAAAATTTCAAATATAGGTTCACGGACATTATTTAAGGACACCCACTTGTTTTGATGATAAGTGAAACTATTTTTTTACTTATTTAAAGTGTCTTGAGCTTAAGTACGTGTGAGTATTATGTATCCTCTATTGTAGACATAATATTAATATAAATTTAGTTATTCTTCCCAGTATCGCTTTAACTCAACAGCTCAACTTTAAACAAAACCTAAGCATCTATTGACAGTGAACTGGCCATGCATAGCAAATGAAAGTACGAAACGGACCTCCCGTAGTACTTAGCGTTGAGAAAATCGTCTCACGTTTGCCTTTAGTTTTTAAGCGTGACTGTGACGAACTCTCCATATTTTACTGGCCCTTAATAAATTAGAACCCTCCACACGAAAGATCACTTTCGCTACTCACAGTTATTTACACAGTATTTGGCATAGATTTTTGGGTACGTAGTTGGATTGCTTTCATTCCTAGAGCTGTCATGTAGACTGTCTGAGAATACCCGGGCATATATTCAAGTTCACAAAGTGATCCTGTAGGGAAAGGAAAAGGAATATGCCTATCGCTATCTCGAATCTCAGATAAACCTATTCACCTATTATTCGGGACGTCAAAAGTGACCGCTAATTGAAGTGAGATGGCTGAGCGTGTGAACATGTACGAGCGAGACGGAATAAGTACAGGTGAGCACACTTTATTAGGCGCGTCGTGAATCTTCGATCGCTCAGACAAGGAAAGAATTCTCCGAAAATACACGAAAGAAAGCGTATACCTAAAATCGACCTTATGCGATCGTTATAGTATTCATATTATTTTGTCGTCAGTTAATGTCTCATTCGTACAAGACACGCCCACTACACACACTGACATGATTACACCTCGGGACATTATTATTTGGGAATACTAAAGTATGAGTGGGATGTCGATGGGATATTTCGATATTTCATACAAATACTGTACCTACTTATACAGGGTCAAGCAAAACGTTGTGACAATATTTTAACCACAGTATCAGTTATCGATTCTGAGCATGTTTTTATGGTTTTTAATTTTTTTCGAGTTGGTAAAAAATATTTTTTGTATTGCCCAGTATGGGTTTCGTGGTGTGATCGATACGTGGGTTGAGGGCCCTTGGCTTTTATTGTCAAAATGGAAAGAAGCCAGTTATTAAGTTTATTAGTTTAAACATATAAAATAGTCCATTTCGATACTAGTGCGGAAAGTGTGTCATTACTTCACAAGTAACTAGATAACTCGCCTGCGCCTCGTGGCAAGACTCGAGACGAGTGCAGAATGACACTTCCGCACGTGTATCGAACGACGTTTTTTAATACAGTTGCGAAAAAATAAGAAAAACAACAAGTAAGGAATTAGAAACGTCTATATTATTAATTTTGTAATTGCAATAGAACTGAAAAATAATAAAGTTCTACAAAAATTAAAAAAAAACTCCTAATAAAAATTCTTCTATCTTTATTTATTTATTTTTTATTTACATAATAGTTAATGGCACAATTTGTATGTTGCCTTTACAAAACATGCTTGCAGTAAGAAAAAACGCCTCTCGTTTCAGCAGCTGTTCCGTTTCACTCAGACAACTTATTAAGAACGGTTATTCAATATTTAAAAAATAAACGTGTTATAATGATGAAGAGGTAAGTAATCAATTATGAAACATGTACAGTTTTCGTATTCTTACATTGACAATAAGTTTTAATGTCGATTACGACGTTTAAAGGAAACTAATATTAACACTTGTCAATAAATAGTCATGAACTGGAACAAGCATAAATTTTACAAAAATGGAAAAGAGAAAAGCACTAGTTCGCAAAAACCAACTTTGCGCACGCTAAACAGCTACGTAAAGTAGCACTTTTTGAGCAAGTGTATTAAAAAGGTTTTTTTAAATACTTACTTTCCACCGGACTAAGATGAGAAAAATCATTTTAGTTCCTTATCATTACGATAGATATTTATTATTTAGACATTACTTATATGGCTCACTTACATGGCGAAACTAAAATAACGGTTCCTGTGGACTTCTGAACCCTAAAAAGTTGCAAGTTCGCCTTATCTCGGTTTAATTTAATTAATTCGGTTAAATGATTATTTAAAAAAATATAACTATATAATCTATTGATACTAAAACATCTCACTGCATTGGTAACAAAATATTTATAAAATGGCATTACTTTTATTTGGCTTAATGTGTACCAGTTTCATTAAATACGTGCATTCACTGCGAATAAACTTGGAGCGATAACAGCGCCTCAGGCGTTTGTTGATGACACTACATGACAGGCGTCATCGTCATGATATTATGTGTATGCCGAGGTAATTATCGTTAGATATTCGTAATTATTTTATACTGATTATTTATTCGAAGTTTGTATTATACGAAATATAGCTATTTGTATAAAAATATCAGTGATTGACACCTAAAAACAGTTAGTGAAACAAATAGTTTACGTAACATTTACAAGATGGCGCTACTATTTAACTTAAAATCATCATAAAATATTTACAGTGTCTAAGAAGTGGGATGAGTTACTTGCTGATTGGTTAATCCCCGCGGTATCGACCAATCAGCAAGTATCGGTATGTCCCGCGCTTTTAAAATTCGACTTCTGCGCAGGTACATCGGTAAGCCTTTCAGGTTGTGTTCACCTCTACCACTAAGTACTACTTGCGCAAAATTCTGAGACTATGTCTATCCTTATTCGGGATATAAGAAATCCTGGGGTTAGGTATATTCGAAGTCTTAAATAGGGACAAGGAGATTCCCTATAGCATCGCTCACGCGTCGCGGCGTTGCAACCGAACTTTAAGCAGCTAGATTTTAAAGTTTAACTTGAGCGCCGTAACGCGTGAGCGATGCTATAGGGAACCTCCGTCCCTATTAAAGACTTCGAATATAGCCCCTGCCCAAGTAACAAATTAACGTTGTATAAGAGTTGCAAGAACGTTTTTCATTCCCTGTTTATTATACGACGTTGCATAAAGAGTCGCATAAACGTTTACATATCTTATATTCTGGCAACATTATACGACGTCGCATAAAGAGTCGTAAAAACGTTTACTCAACTAATTTAAAGGACCTTATAGTTACAGGACTAAATCGTTGTATGAATTACGGTTATACAACGTTTTAGTTGTTAAGTTACTTCTATACGACTGTTATATAACCGAAAGTCGCATAAGACAGGTTTATAGGACTAATTTGTTTGTTGGGTGTATCCCTATGTATGGACTCGAGGCCCCTGCTCGTGTCTAGAGTAACCTAGATTTGGTTCATGTGAATGAGGGACACTCACGTCTGACTTTGAGCTTGAGCCGCGACTGCGAGGCGAGGTAGTGCACCAGCTCGCCGTGCACGGCGTCGTCCACGCGGTACCCGTTCACGCTCACCAGCTGATCGCCCACCTGAAAGGAAAACACCACGATCATCTCAATATGTGTCGAAATACTGGAAATAAACCGGAGCGGTAAGCCGGCGGGGAAGAAGGGACTGTCACGGGTATACTGACAGCCGTTAGTACCTATATTTATACTCGAAATTACAACGAGGTCCCTTTTGATAACCAATGGAATATTTTTTATGTCATTAATATAGGCAAACGAGTGCATAGTCCACCTTATTGTTAAGTGGTCACTGCGTCCCATGGACACCGAAATACTATGATCCCCCATTAAGAAACCATTGAGATCTCGAATGCGTTAGCTACGAACCAGGGTATCAGGAGGCCTAAGATAGAATGCCTCTGTGCCAGAAACTTCATCGGCTGGTCGGGCTGCCTTAACCCCCTACCGGAATATAACTCGATTCGATGCAACGCCAACACGGCGGCGTCTGATATAATGTTTGTGTAATTAAAATGTTCACATTACATCCATTTCTATGTCTTCTTGTATACAAGTTTACACCTAAGATTTGAAAATAAACGGCAATTAGGGAATATAGACTGTTCTTATCACAGCCTAGCTGCTCTGAACGTCCACGGTTCGTGGATCTTAATTTTCCTACCTAACCTAAGTACGAAACTTACAGACTAAGTTTACCTCAAGTCCATCGTTTTTCGCGCTGCTGCCAAACCCCTAAGCTAGCTACCTATCTGGGTACCCATCTAGAAGCTCGCCTAGGACACTATCCTCACTCCAAGGTGTTGAGAACAGCTTCGCCGCACCAAACAAGCGCACCAAGTCGCACTCCCGACAATGTTATGATATTACATACAAAACACAACTCAACTGGTGACAAATCTCGCAGACCAAAACATACGCACTTCGCGTTGCCGCGGTATATAACTATCCAATTCAAAGGTTCAATTTTTAACACACGCCACGATTCCAACAATGAAAAGGACAAGTTCGTTTTTCAAGTGACAGTTCATGACAGACAAGAAACGTTTCGCTCCGATCGGGTGCGTTCCGAATTACGATGGGCTCGAACAATCACCCGCCTCGGACAGGCCTTTAAGCCGGTCCGCTAAACTAGAGGAAGTCGCGATAGAGTTGCTACCGCTCGCTTGAGAACCGAATCCCCAACCATGACCTCAGCAAAGCGAGGGGTCCCGTCCTTACCGGGAAACAAGTTAACAATGCGCCCCCGGCGCCAACGCAGTGGCGGTAGGTTAGCATCCTTAACTAACACGAGGTCTCCAACAGTGGGGGGATTGGTTTTGTCAGTCCACTTGAGGCGCTGCTGCAAAACATGCAGGTATTCTAATGACCATCTGGCCCAAAAGTTCTGACCCATCTGTTGCAGCATCTGATAGCGCGACAAACGATTGTAGGCTACTTCCCTGAGGGGGTGTTCTGGCAATGCTACAAGTGGTTGACCAATCAAGAGATGGCCTGGAGTCAACGCTTCCAGGTCATTTGGGTCGGAGCTGAGCGGACACAACGGACGGGAATTGAGGATCGCCTCAATTCTACAAAACAACGTCGCGAGCTCCTCATATGTCAAAATAGGTTGACCAATTACTCTATACATATGAGCCTTGGCTTGCTTAACAAGAGCCTCGAAAATTCCACCCCAGTGGGGGCATCCGGGAGGGTCAAATTTCCACGTGATACCCCGACGGGAGAGGGCCGTGCCAATACAAGTATCATTCTCCCGCAAAAACTTAACTACATCTTGCAAGTAACGGTCGGCACCCTTATAATTGGTTCCACAATCCGACCGGATCAGAGACGGACATCCCCTTCGGGATACAAATCTATCCAAAGCCGCAATAAAGGCCTCCGTCGAAAGATCAGCAACTACTTCAAGATGAGCAGCCTTGGTTGACAGACAGACGAAAACGCACAAGTACGCTTTCACAGCCTTCGCATTCCGAAGTCGCGACGTTTTGACCCAAAATGGTCCCGCAAAGTCTGTCCCTACCCTCAAGAAAGCTCTAGCCTCAGTGACCCTGTCAGGGGGCAGGTCACCCATCTGAGGCTGCATCGTGGCTGCCTTGAGTCGATAGCAAGGCAAGCACCGAAACACGCTGCTCCGTACAACTCGTCGACTGTTCAATATCCAGAACTCTCGCTGCAAAATGCCCAAGAGTGCATTGCAGCTAGCATGAGAGTTCTTCAAGTGGCGATCCGTCACCAACAACTCCACCAATTGGCCCTTCTTAGGCAGCAATATGGGGTGGCGCGCCGAATAGGGCAAGTTAGCATTGCGCAGACGCCCTCCAACCCGGAGTATTCCCGACTCATCAATGAACGGGTTGAGGTGTGCTGTCGCTTTTCTAAGTTTGGGGCGACCTTTCCGTAAGGTATCCAATACGTCCCCAAAGTGTTCTGCCTGCACCACTCGAGTCCAGTGATGGAGGGCTGCTGTACGCTCTTCAACAGCGAGAACACTACCGTGTGACCGGTCTTCAGGATGGCGACAGTTGTGGATAAATCGTTTGACCCAAGCGGTTACTCCAACTAGTTTGTCGAGAGAGCTATAGCGTTCTAGAAGCCACGCAGTGTCCGGCACTGGAGCTGTCTCGACAACGTGGACCTTCAATCCCGACGATGGGGTCGCAATGACACAACTGGTAGGCCAGTGTGTATCCGATTCCAACAGCCAGCTTGGCCTCCACCACAGGGGGTGGGCCACGAGCTCAGGTGCCTTGCAACCCCTGGACGCCACGTCCGCTGGGTTCAGTTCACCTGGTACGTGTCTCCAAATCAAAGCAGTCTCAGAGTTCTGGATCTGCGAAACACGGTTAGCCACAAAGACCTCCAAGGTATGGACTGACGACTTCAGCCAACACAGCACAATTTGGCTGTCACTCCAGGCGAAGGCGCTCTCCTCAAGGTCCACCGTGTCCTTCAATGTAGAAGCTACGTGGTTCAACAAGCGCACGAGAAGCGCTGCGCCCGACAATTCCAACTTCGGGATCGTCAAACGTGTCCGAAGGGGCGCTACCTTGCTCTTCGCCATTACCAAATTTACGGCGACCGCTCCGTCGGAGCTGACCGTTCGCAAATAGACGGCAGCTGCAAACCCTCGTTCGGAGGCGTCGCAAAACCCGTGCAGAGTTGCTCTACATTTCCCTGCAGGTAACAGCTTACGCGGCAGTTCGACCTGATTTATTTCCGGGAGCGTAGCGAAGAAAGCTTCCCAATCGCTCAACAAGTCTCCGGAAAGCGGGTCATCCCAACCCAGTTGGGCTGTCCACAGGCGCTGCATGAAGGCCTTGGCCGTGAATACTACCGGCGCAATCCATCCGTTTGGATCATACGTTCTGGCCACCGTGGACAGTACAAGCCGCATCGTCCAGACCTTCGGGGAATCCAATTCGACCCGGTAGGTAAACACATCTTGGACTGGTCGGTACTGCACGCCAAGGATGGATAACATGTGCGGATTCTCAGCATTTTCAAAAAGGTGCGGGTCCTGCTGGTGCTCCTCGGGGAGGCCGGCCAAAAGTGCCGGTGAGTTGGACAACCACTTTCGCAACTCATAGCCACCAGTCTGCAAGAGTGCAATCAATTCATCCCGTAACACCAAGGCGTCTTCAATGCTATTGGCCCCGGTGCACACGTCATCCACAAACAAATCCCTTTCCAAAATGGCCGCCGCTCGAGGGAACCTCAATCGCTCTCGAGTCGCCAATTCCATCAAAGTACGAATAGAAATGTACGGACTACTCTTGAGGCCGTAGGTATTCGTATTCAGTTCGTACACCAACATCGGTTCATCAGGGCTCTCACGCCACAAAATCAGCTGATACCGACGGTCATCAGGGTGTATCACTGTCTGCCGAAACATCATCCGGATGTCGGCTACAAACACGACCTGATGCTTCCTGAAGTTCGTGAGGATGTCAGTTATGTCCTTGTGCAGTTTAGGACCTGCATGCAAACACTGGTTTAGGGACACTCCAGTCGAGGTGGGGGCAGAGCCATCAAAAACCACTCGAATCTTGGAGTCCGGTGACTTCAATACCGCATGGTGGGGGAGAAAATAGTGCTCCACCGTACTCCAATCCCTGCGAGACACCGACATATGTCCCAAATCCTCGTACTCCCTCATGAAATCAACGTACTTCTGCCGAAAGACCGGGTCTCTTCTTATGCGGCGTTCCATCGAAACCAGCCGCTTCTCAGCCAATGCGCGAGAAGCACCAAGGGGTGGTCGATGAGTAAGTAGAGGGAGTCGAGTTATGAACCGACCTGAGCGGAGGCGACCAGTATTATTCTGATAAAACAGTTCACATTCCTCTTGCTCAGGACTTAATCGCGACACAGTGGGCGGCTCTTCAATCTCCCAGAACCGTTGCACGGCTTCCGAGAGCGCAGTTCCAACCAAACAGCTCTCCTCAGCAGGAGGCGTGGAAACTGTGGACACTGGACCCATTACAGTATACCCAAACTTGGTGTCCAAAGCCATAAGGCCACCAGGCTGTAATGTCCGTTTGCTGGTTAACAGTATGCCCCCTAGGACGTCAGCACCCAGCAGCACGTCAACCGGGCTAGGGGTATCAAAGCCAGCATCAGCCAAATTCAAGTGAGCTGTCAAACGCCGAATCTCTGGTGGCAGTTTCACTTGGGGGAGCTTCCCCACTACTTCCTCCAACACCAGTGCTGGAGCTGTAATCCTCGCACGGGAAGTAGGGCTCTGACCAAAAGTGAAAGTGACCTGCCCAACCAGGTTTGACACTATGGTATTGCCTACCCCACGCACACCTTCCGGGTGGTGTTCCAAGTTCAAGCCCAGCCGTTGCACCAACCTCCTGGATACAATGCAGCCCTGTGCGCCCGTGTCCAATAGGGCACGCACACAGACTGATCCTCCGCCAGGACCCCAGACATAAACAGAGGCCGTGGGCAATAACACGGTCTCGAGGGGGGTGGCGGTGGTTGATGCCTGGGCAGCGTATCCCTAACAGGGATACAACGAAGCCTCCTGCTCGGCAGGGGGGTACCGCTCGAACCGGTCGAGCGGATCCCACTCCGGCTGGTAGGCCCGTCGGGCTGGCCGAGCGGTCTGCGGCGTCTGGTACGTCCATATCCGGCCTTGGTACCTCGGAGGCCGCGATTCCAGGCGGGGCCGCTCAACAAGCGGCGGCGACATCCGTGGCGCCGACCTGGGCGGCGTTGATCGCCGGCACCCGCCCGTGGGCCCCCCTCGTGGGGACGCGGGTGCGCGCGCGACAGCCGCATAATTCTGTGAAGTCGGGGGGGGAGGGGTGCCCCTCCCTAAGGAGGGACCCCTCGGAGGACTCCGGCGTCCTTCCCCGCCTTCCCTGGGCACCCAGTACCCCTGGTCTGCCTGGGGCGGACTCCGGACAGGGGGGGAGGACGAACCCTGCGCAGGGGGGGGTTTGACTCCGCTGCGGTTCATGCACAGAATGGCGTGGTGCTTCCCTCCACATGACTTGCACGCCTGGGGGTGGGTGCAGTCCCTTGCAAAGTGAGGGCCCAAACAAGCAAAGCACCACTGCCTATCCTTGGCGATATTGCGTCGACCCTCAACCCTCTGGGCCAGGAACTTCTGACACGCAGGTATCCGATGACCTGGGTTCCGACAGTACAAGCAGAGGTCAGGGTCCATAGTACCCAAATTATATTGTCGGGGGCCCGCCGGTCGTGGTCCCGATTTTCCCCTGTTTCCCCCTTGAGATCCAAATCTCATCTGACCCGGGTAGGAACCAGATGGTCTCGGAGGGGGTGACGCATTGGAGGTGTCGGCCCTTCGACACTCAATCTCCAACAACTCCACCAAGTCGGTGAAGGCCGGTAGGTGCTGAGCACTATCTCCACCGTAGCGGTGTTCAAAACGTGCCCGAACGTCAGCAGGCAACCGGTTCAACAAAAAACTCAATAATATGTAGGACCATTGGTCCACGGGAAAACCCAGTTTTTCTAAACCCTTGGTCGCTGTCAAAACAGGATTCAGCATTTTTACCCGGATGTCTGAAACCTGAGCGATCCTGGGAATGTTCCAAAGTTTGCCCATTAGGGCATCCGCGAGCCGTCGCACATTGTGATATCTGTCCCTCAGCAATGTGCGCGCGGTTTCATAGTTGTCGTCGGTGACCGACAAATGCGCGACCAATTCACGCGGTTCCCCCTCCAAAGACGACAACAACTGAGCCAATTTCAAGGAAGCTGTCAAATCAGTCCGAGCATGGACCAGACTGTCAAACAAATCAATGAAACTAGTCCACTGGTCCAGATTTCCATTGAACGTGGGAAGCTGTATGGCGGGCAACCGAGCTGCCAATCCGGGATTCATATTTGTGACTACAGGCTTTCCGTCACTCTGGACCCCGCTGGCCCGAGCCTGTAGAATCTCCGCAGCCCGTTGTACAATTTGATCCCCCAGATCCAGGCATTGATCAAAGTCCGCTTCAACCCCTCTCAACTCTTCTTGACCCGTGGATGTATCCGTTGAGCCAACTTGTTGAACCGCATTCAGGTAGCCCTCCATGGCACGGTACACCCTTTCCAAGCGCGTCGGCACGTCTGCATGTCTGGCCAACAGTGCCTCAACCCGGTCCGGTCTGTCAACCAATGCCGCTCCAGATGCAAACCATCTGAGCTCCGACCTCAAAACGGACCTAGACGTGCTGGCCATAGTACCCGATTCAATCAACGTGACCACGGGTTTACTTAAACAAAACTCTTAAATTAAATTAAAAAAAAACCTATGAATTATGGTCACCCTAGTGAATTTCCAATTATAAGATTGCCTTCCAACTTAACCAGCACAAACATAAGGCAATAACAACCAGCCTATTAGCACTTGCAACAATAAGATATTAATTTTAAATTAAGCTAAATCTTACCGAGTACTTTCCGGAGGTAAAATACAAAAATGCAAGTCGATTCAGCTCAAACAAATAGGATCACATTAATTGTGCATCGCACACCAATATACAACAACAACTATTATATTTCTATAATGGTTTGTGCAAATTATAAAATAAATTTATTATTAAAATAGGAATTCAAAATTCAATGATTTGTGTACAATACAGCCTGCCGGCGACACCCAAACACGAAAATATAGTTTCACAAGTTTATTAATTTATCCAATTAACACCCCAAATAGCTTGTATTACGCAGTAATTTGGTAAATTCAATAAATTTTTCATATGGAAAAACGCATGTTAACATAACCTCAAAAACACGTTTCAACTTAAAATTGTCCAAAAAAACACGGGTTTTTATCAAATCACATGGAAACAACCACAGCTCTGCTACCAACAATGTTCTTATCACAGCCTAGCTGCTCTGAACGTCCACGGTTCGTGGATCTTAATTTTCCTACCTAACCTAAGTACGAAACTTACAGACTAAGTTTACCTCAAGTCCATCGTTTTTCGCGCTGCTGCCAAACCCCTAAGCTAGCTACCTATCTGGGTACCCATCTAGAAGCTCGCCTAGGACACTATCCTCACTCCAAGGTGTTGAGAACAGCTTCGCCGCACCAAACAAGCGCACCAAGTCGCACTCCCGACAATGTTATGATATTACATACAAAACACAACTCAACTGGTGACAAATCTCGCAGACCAAAACATACGCACTTCGCGTTGCCGCGGTATATAACTATCCAATTCAAAGGTTCAATTTTTAACACACGCCACGATTCCAACAATGAAAAGGACAAGTTCGTTTTTCAAGTGACAGTTCATGACAGACAAGAAACGTTTCGCTCCGATCGGGTGCGTTCCGAATTACGATGGGCTCGAACATAGACAAAAACAAAAGTGGGATTCTGGATGCAAACTCCACCTTGCAGAATTTGATCTCGGTACTACTAACAAATTGTAATTTACGCTAGCTTTATTTGAAACAGAATACCAATGATCTAACCCTCATTCAAGACCTAAAGCACCTAAGTATTAATCATGAATAGATCATGAATGTCGGAAACACAAATGTTATGCTCACCGACCCCCCGTCGCATTAAGTACAATAAATATAAATAATGTATTTCTCGGATGTCGAAATAACAATAGAGCCTGAAGTTATTAGCCGGCGCAGTGTTGCGAGTTGCGACACGGAGGCAGTTCGCGCTCGCCAGCCGCCGCAACGGAGCTCAACGAAATATCGATTTTGATTCGATATCAATATCTTTATCGAACCAAAGAACGGGTCAATTAACTCGTTCTTTAGGTTTAGGATACTGAAGATACTTAGGCTAGTTTTCTGAGAAATTGTTTTTTGAAGAAAACTGGGGCCTCATTCGGGAACCAAAGGGATTTCATACGGATTCCATAGAGAACGTCAAAAGTCACGGCGTTGAAACTGAACTTTAAGGCGGTTCATAGACCCAGCTCAGCCGTCACTGTCACTCGTGGGACGAGTGAAAGAGAAAGCGCTACGCACAGAACGCCCGATTTAGTTACTTTTTAACACGTTTTAATTTCTATAAAAATACCGTCTAAAAAAATGGCATTTATAAAGCTGTCGATGTATGCATTTAATATGGATATTTTTTGTGTTATAATTAGTTTTACACTGTTTGATATAATAAACTGGAGTAAAGTCGGATTAGCGGTCCGAGTTAGAGGTTACTTTGGAATTAAATTGTATCGAGCGAAGTTTCGTGAATCGTGTATCGAAAGCTGTCAATGTAAGGATGATATAATCAAATATAACATGTGTTTTTTTCATGTTTTTAATTTTTAACATTTCTTAGAAAAGTATGATCTCAAATGAGCAATTTGACGATGCTGGGTCAGGGAAGGGCCTTAAGGAACTAGATTTACATTTCAATTTGAGCGCCGTGACGTTTTTTGACTTCCCTATAGAATCCCTAGGAAATCTCTTCTCTTTTATAAATAAATCCCTATAAATTTAAACGTCAGATACGTTATTGTATCGTCAAAACCTACCTACATTAATTTTGCTTAACGCATCAGTGTATGCATCGAATCACTGTCGAGATATTATCAGGAATAATAAAGTGGAATGCCTGAAACCACCTTGAAACAAAGTTGCTACAAAAATTGTCTTCTTTTTCTTCGATCGACTAAAGTTCCCGATGAGCCACCCTCCGTCCACTGTTCATTAATATAACCTTACCTACTGCTACCTACATTCTGTGTCTATCCTAAAACTCATAGATTATGAAATGTTATATTACCTACCTATCACCATTTTTCAAGTGAAAACATTAAGCTTATAAAAATTTGGAAAGTCAGGACTATAATAAATATGTAGTCTAAATAGGTAGATACTCCAGTCAGAAACGATCTTACTCGGTCAGAAACGTTCATGCGAAATTTCGTTTCTTGATCAAACAATTGATATTGTATTTTTTTAAAACTGCTGCTACCGACACCGTGGGTATGCAATTAAGTTGAACACAATATTTTCGAAATGCATATTCCTACATGTAATTAAGTATGTACCAAAGTCTCGTATTATTGTTGCGCGTCATTGCTTTGAAAAACACGCCTAGCGTGGCCTACTTTCGTCGGCCGTCAGAAATCGACAAGTTGAAGTTTTCTCGAAGGGATTATAACAGGCAGCAGTCATTAATTTCTTTCCTCAGACCGGTCGGTTTCACTCCAGTACTTCCAGTTGCAGCTTGCGAAATTACGTTGAAGGTTGGTGTTTGTACGATTGAATTGAACCGTTATCTCGGACATTGATTACACGATTGCTTGTAGCATCGTTCGTATTGGAGTCGTATTGAAAGCTGAAAGTGACGTCACACACGCATGTTGCGCACGCGTCGGCGCGCCGCGTCTGTGACGAGCACTTTCTTCACGTTCGTCGCGGCCACCCGCAAAAGAAGCCGGACAGGTCTCCTCGTGCCCCACATATCGGACAACTTTCGATCGGACTTTCGTTAAAATTCGTCTTTTTTGCGAGATACCCGGAGACCGCCAGACTCGCCGTCGCCGGGCCCTCGAAATTTACTTTCATTATTGCATTCACGTAATAATCCTCTTGCGGTACTTACTTTGTAAGATACCGGCATCGCTCGCACGCCTTGTAATTATCCAGTAAAAGTTCAAACTCACCATGACAGAAGGGTCACTTAATAAGACACCTTCAATTTTGAAAGGTTTCGGCTCTTTACAGCGGGCACGACATTTACCAAGTTTCGAGGGTGCTGCATGATGCATGTTTTTTTTACGACTAGCAGCTGATCACACAAGTAATGATTGTTCGACTGAGGTATTGTAACCTGCCGCCGTCAAGGGGAGTGACTCATGCCGCGATAAATGTGTTTTTATTAAAACTGTAGTTAACCTACGCGTTTACCTATTGCATTCGCAATTTCGCACACTTGCTGAAACAAACGTGACTCAGCGCGCTGTATAAACTTTTATCACACTCATTTGTTTTATCTTTCCAGATAACCTAGAATTCAATTTGAATTTACCACTGAGCTTTTCGGTGAAGGAAAACATCGTGAGGAAACCTGCACGCTTCTGCGAAGTATTTCAAAGATGTGTGTGAAGTCCCCAATCCGCACTGGGCCCGCGTGGGGACTAATAGCCCAAACCCTCTCGTGATGAGAGGAGGCCTGTGCCCAGCAGTGGGACGCAAATAGGCTGTAGTAGTAGTAGTAGATAACCTAGTCGCAGCGTGATATAATTAATCGGTATGGCTCTGCAAAAACAGGGTAATATGAGAATATTGTCTAAACAAGTAGCGTCGTAATATGTTTTGGTTTGGTTAATGATCTTTGAGATAAGTGATTTAATTTTCTCCCATCACCACCACAACAGCCTATTACGGATTGGGGACTTCACACAAATCCTTGAATTACTTCGCAGATGCGTGCAGGTTTCCTCTGCGTCAAGCCACTAGGCTACCGCGGCTTCCTCACATGCGTATAAATTTAACTGAGTATAAATAGGTGATTTGGATGACGACAATGAAGTTTTAAGCCCAAATCATAACCATAAAAGATTGAACAATCGAAACATTTAGCAACAATCTTACACAACCGTACACCTGATTGAACTAAGTATGTACCTACCTACTGGTTAACAACGAAGGACGGCATTAACGCTTTTCTATTTTAGCAAATGTTACACAATAAACATGAGCTGTAGCCGCACGAGAGGCGGTAGAAAGTCACCGATCACAGAAGAGCATAAACACATAATTGAATGAGTCGCGCGCCGGACGCTCTATTCCGCCTCTCGGGAACACGGGCTACTTCTTAAACGTCGCATAATTATCGCAATTACAATACTTGTTTCTTCCTGCGGTTAGCGTGCCTAGATTGACGAGAACCGACCCGACACTGTCAACCAGATTAATGATATCCATTGGGATTTTCTGTAACTGTTAGCTTATAAAAATTTCCGTCTTCTATCTAGGCAGCCATGGAAAAGACTGAAGAATTCAAGCCACGCAAGCAAACAAACAATCGTCTAAACATTTGCTACACATCATGTACCTCTTTGGAAAATTTGCTTTCCATTGAACCAGCCTTTGACGCACCTTTGATTCGCCCGAACTTGTAGGCATGCACATTTCCCAGGATTCTCGACGATTGTCTCAAAACACCCCATTGTCTCGCAGACGACGGATGTACTCGTGAATTTTTCGTAACTTCTTTGTTAAGGAAGTAATCGTGTGAAATTTTTACAGAGAGCTTTGCAGATTATACACTCGAATTTAATTACTTGCGCCTAGTCGCAATATTATACGGTCATGTTAATTAAACAATTCCCTCGTAAATCTTATGGCTCACCATTTCACTAAGAAAGTCTCAACTGTACCTATTGTATCAATCTAGACATATAATCTAATAATATAGGTTGGCGACCGAATTGGTCCAGTTGGTAAGTACCAACTGGACCAATTCGGTCGCCAACAGTCGGTAGTGACCCTGCCTTCTGTTCCGATGGTCGTGGGTTCTAATCCCGCTAGGGGCAAAACTTTGTGTGATGAGCACGAATGTTTGTACTCGAGTCATGGATGTTTAGTATTTATATATGTAGTATTTCTCTATATATGTATTTATATCGTTGTCTAGCACCCAAAATACAAGCATTGCTTAGATTGGGGTTAGGTCAATATGTGTGAAATATCCCAAGATATTTATTATTTTATTATTATAGGTACCATACACTAGCAAGCAACGAGAAATGTTCCTGTGGTTATGAATTAAAATCCTGATGAGCCTCTAAGAAGCACACAGACACAGTCCTTCGGTGATTATTTTAGGACTACTAACTAATTTATGATTTAATTTCCGTATAATGTATCTACATACCTAGTATTATTACAATAATAATACTAGGTATGTAGATACATTATACGGAAATTAAATCATCTCTGTGGCGTTTCGCACATACCTACCCACGCATTTGTTGGTCAATGGGGTGTCAATAGACTACCAGATTAATCGAATGTCAAATAATCAATTTGTATATTCAGCATATGTAGTTCCATAATTAATCATCACATAAGGAAACTATAAGTTACAATAAGCAGCAGACGACCTTGCATTTGCAAACTAACATTGAACATTGTTTTGAGGCGTCGAGTTGAACATTAACTAAACAATAGATAGACTTAGCAAACAGCTGAGACAATTCAGTTACCTCATAAATCACCGATGACTCGCAATTCGCGGCTGAGCTTCACAACCAACCTAACGAAGTATTTGACCTAAATGATGACAACGCCGCTCAAGCAGGTACCTATTTCATTGTTGATCGAGAGCTGTAGGAAACTACCTAAGTACATCAGTTACGTGAGCGCCGAAAGAATGGAATGTCTTGCGACAAGCAACCTCGGATGTGGGTAATTGTGTAGTGTAGTTCGTAAGTTCGTAATGCGCGAACTAATTGTATAAGACACACAGGTGTTCGCAGGCCCCGGAGCTAGGCGCGTGGCTCGTGGGAATGCAAGACGATAAAAAGTGTCAACACACTTAATCTCCCTTTGGTCATGTGAATGTACCAAGCAAACAAACAAATCAAACAATGGCATAATGGTACAATTGCTTAATGACCGTACAAAAACCGTAGCCAGCATATGGGAAATACAACATCTTTGCAGGTATTATAAATGTGAAGTAGAGTGGGTAGAGTACGTTTTTTACAAGAAAACTTCTTTCATCAAAATAGGTAGCTCCAATCGTACATTGAATACATTTTTTTACGATTGTGTGATTAATACATACTATGATGTAAGACTACAATTAAATCATGTGCATTCAATGTGCATTGTCCAAGAGCCTAAGCTGCAGTCAATAATTATAAAGCGTAAAAAAACCGTGGGAGCCGTGTCTTTGTTAAGATACTTAAGATTTTTCCAAGTCGATGCCTACTTACCGATTATGGTTTACCCATATCCATATGATAATAAATAAGCCAAAAGTCATGACGTACCTAGTGTAAATAATTCTTAAACACGTTATTTGTACGTTGCAATATCAGGCACAGTTGCAGGTGTATTTAGTTCATCAAGTCAGCCGAAAGACGTACACTGGTGGATATATTTGTATGTATATGGCCTCTCCAAAAGGTTCATGATCATCACTCGGACCGGTCGCTGTAGCTGCACCCGTAGTGATGCTATAGCGGACGGAAAAGGAATCTCCCTATCGTATAAACCTGTTATACGGGACATCAAAAGTAACTGCTAAGTGAGTCAGTAAATCCCAAAGTCCAAACGTCGTTCGGCGCATAAAGTGCTAGCTAACCCCGCCCAGTTTAATGTATGTACTGGCAGTCGAATCGTCAACGCCCGTCCGCCTTCGAACGAATGACTCGTGCAATTGATTATG
>CAXARK010000055.1:0-17119 GCA_963971205.1 Aethes cnicana
CACCCGCGTTCCGGCGAACGCACTACAGTATGGGCTCTACAGCTCTTTCTATTTTATTCCTCTATGTAGAAATAGAGGAATAAATAGAAAGTGAATTTTTCGGTCACCTAAAGATTGACAGAATATCCATTTATAGAGTGCAAAAGTGGAAACATCTCTTCGACGTCGACCGCATAGTCGCCATACTTGAACAAACAATGTAATCAAAAATATCTGAACACGATCTTATTGTCAAGACGTTAAAGTGCATGTTCAGAATCAGATATTTATGATCATTCTCGTTTGTTCAAAATTCAAATATATCTGATTCAGATCAGATATATTTGAATTTTCAGATTTTTTTTTTTTTCGCCATCAGTGGCGACTGCACAAACATTCGCGCTCATCACACAAAGTTTTAGTGGGATTTGAACCCGCTCCTACTTTCCGCACAGTGCACAGTAGGCAGGGTTAGTACCACTCAAGTCAATCGAGTCGCCAAAATACCATATAATGATAAGAAAATGTAAATTTTACAGGTATGCCGGCGTTTGCTGCCCGGCCGCCGGCGTGCGAGCGCCTTGACGTGATGTGCGCCGCGCCCGCGAACACACTTACATGCTTACTTATCATCGTATCCAATTGTTGTGAGAAAATGTGATTTATTTTTAAGCTCTTGAATTTCTTTACCCAGCGGGCTAGTTTTCTGATTGTTTACTTTATTTCGGAACTTTGAATTACCCCATATTGCTTTTAAATGATGTCTGTTTTTCATGCACAATTAATTTAAAATTACGAATCAATGGAGTCATTGCTGTACGTGTACATTTTTATCTGAGTTTTTTTTTATCAAAGAACAAAATAATTATATGATACGTCACCAGACTAGTTTTATCGCTATTAAAAAAAACGTTATTTTCAAGACTATGTATGCATTTTTAGGACATTTAGAATGGTAAGGTCTAGTTAACCCATAATATACTTATACTTAAGAACACTGTAGGTACATAGAATTAAAATGGGTGCTAGTTATCAGAACGAAGCATCAGTGCCATTTTTCTTGCGCTATTTATGATATGGTTATAAATAGCGCTTTTATCTCACAGATGCAATACCTTTTAAAGACAAAATATATTTGTTTCATTTGTTACTTATTGGATATTTTATTTCCTGGTCCCATTGGTATGACTTTTACTGGCACGTACGACAAAACTTAAGGCCGTTCCCTGACCCAGCATCGTCAAATTGCTCATGTAAGATCATACTTTTCTAAGAAATGTTAAAAGTTAAAAATATGAATTCTATTCTATATAAATTCATGGCTTCTGTCTTGGACACTTCGTCAATATCAAAGTTAGGGCCACATGCCTGCAAGTTGTTCGATAATAAAAATAAAGGTCAAAGGTGGGGAAGCTCAACAAACACGTCAACCATCTTGGACGACGGCCATTGAGCAACCCCTAAAAATATGAAAAAAATACACATGTTATATTTGATTATATCATCCTTACATTGACAGCTTTCGTTACACGTTTCACGAAACTTCGCTCGATACAATTTAATTCCAAAGTAACCTCTAACTCGGACCTTTAATCCAACTTTATTCCAGTTTATTATATCAAACCGTGTAAAACTAAATATATCAGAAAAAATATCCATATTATATGCACACATTGACAGCTTTATAAATGCCATCTTTTTAGACGGTATTTGTGTAGAAATTAAAACGCGTTAAATACTAACTAAATCGGGCGTTCTGTGCGTAGCCCTTTCTCTTTCACTCGTTGCACGAGTGACAGTGACGGCTGAGATAAGCGGACATAAGACTTTGTCATAGTCTGTTAACTTATGTTTTTACCAGGAAAATTTTGAGGTAAGTAGTTTTGATCTATTTCATTCAATATGTATTTTGGGGCGCTGAATCCGAATATGAGGTTTGCAGACATCATTTCATGATGCAACATTGAAAATATTGACCTGAAATTGATTTTGACAATTTTGACCCTAAAGGACCTAAAAAAGGCTAGTCCTTTAGGTCCTTTTTGGTAATATTCTCAAGACGTTTTTAAAGAAGATAAAATTTGCTGCAATATGAATATGAGACTAAAACTGTCTCTATGCACCCAATAGTTTCCGAGATAAACCTTTTCAGAATTTTGTATGTGAAATTTGTATGTATAGCTTGGCAAAGAAGAGTAGGTATGCAAAGGGCCAGGGTCGCCACTATCGCAAAATAAACTATTTGAAGAATAATAAAAGTTACCTTGCAAACAGTTCTAATGTAATGATCCCTGGGGTGAGGGGGGGGGGGGGGGGTAAGAGATGGTAGAGCGGCAGGTATAGAGTGTGGAATGTGTGTTGGTAAGGAGCGCAATCTTATATGGCGAAACAGTTGAAAACGTGTCCAGCGGATTTGATAAGCAACAAAACACACTCTTTTCACAACCGTTTTCGCCTCAGCAGCCCCATCTGAACTACTGCAGACTATCCGCCTAGGTGGCTTGACTGGAGTGACGATCGCAGCGCCTCCAACCTACCCGATTTGGTGTCCACCTTTGGAAATATAAAAGATTGCGCTCTGACGGAGATACTTAATCTAAGGCTCTGACATAGATTGCGCTGCTTTACTTCAACAAGACTTCAACCCTCCATAGCAGCAGTGGAGCACATGAAATTGAGCATAGAGCACAGATAACACAAGCGCACGCCCAAAAAATTTGCATAAAACGGAACGGTGTATCTGTGTTTGTCAGATTGACATTTTGGCAGCTAAATGATCAGCAGCAGCAGTCAGTCGGACAATTTTATTGATCCGATTTAGCTTGTTCGGTATTTCATCTAGTCAAAATTCTTATATTTTGTTATTACTAAATAAATAAAAGGTATGGTAAACCTGGCCGATACTCTTATGATTAATACGGTGACAGACGGAGCTATGAATTTCTTACGCCATATCGTAAGTTGCCAATCTAGTGATGTTGACCACTATTGAATGATCAGACAAAAAGTAATCTTATTAACATTTAATGACGCCAATCATTAGCATTACCATATTTAATGTTAATTATATGTTTGAATTTATAGGGAGTTTTCAAGTCGAAACAAATTCAAGCTCCACCACCCGCCATAATGGTTAAAATGCCGCTGTGGGAGCTAGCGCAAGAAGCGGGTCCGTTTGTGCGGCTCGCGGGGCTCAGCGGCGCCTCCGCTGTGGTGCTGGGAGCGATGGGGGCTCATCGCACGTTCCCGGACACAGATTCCAAAGAAGATCTTAAGAAAATATTTGACACAGCTAACCGATTCCATTTCTTGCACACTTTGGCTCTAATGACAGTTCCACTTTGCAGAAGACCTTTTATCGTAAGTTAAAATTATATAATTATTTAGCACTTCAAGGTCTGTATGTAGATCCATTCTTTATTAACAATGGGGATGTTGGCACTGAAAATACTCATATCATGACAACTTTCTCCATCGGTAGTCTTTAATTCCCTCAGATCATCATCATTGTATTCCATGAAATAATTGCAATTAAAGCATTTGTAAGTACATTATATATTAAATGGAATTTCTAAAAAATCTCATTAGCCACTCTTTAATGGCTCAAAAAACATCTTTTACCTAATTAACACTGTTTTGTGACCACACTTAAAAAGAAAATAAAGCATAGACTCCACACAACTTAAATGCTTTAATAGCTGTCACCAATTGGACACAATATTAACTTGACTTAACCAATTGTGTACGAGAATTTCAAGTAATGACCTTAAAACTTCATATTTTTAGACATGGATCCGTGCCAGGTTAGGAATTCCTTAAAAGTACAATTCACTTTTTATTTGCAAAAGGGGACGACTCCCAGGTAATCAGTTTTCTATTTGGAACTATTTTACCCATTAACCTTTTGAATGCCGAAACGCGGATCCGCACCAAAATTTTGACACATTTATTCATTTTTTTTCTTGTTTTTCGATATCACTATCCTATCGAAAACCGAGGAGCCTTGAACGCACTTTATTTAGGCATATCAAAGGTTAAGCTTCAGTTATCTAACATGAGGAGACAAATTTAGATCTTCGCATATGTTGGATTAATTATAGTTAGTACAGGTTGGTTGATTCACGAAAGCTGGCACAGGATTGAATGAGTGAATGAAATACCTGTGTCCATCACAAAATGATTAAATACATGTTGATTCAATGTTCTTAGACTGTCTCCTTTCATAACTGAATAAGTTGAGTGTAGGAAAATATTAAATCCCCAACCGAATCCGAGGACTGAGGAAAGACAGTCATTTTAAAAAAGAGATATAAAACAATATTGACACTTAATTTTAGATTAAACAAAAATGGCACTTCTTTTTGCTATTTTAGGTAGCTTTTGCCCGCGACTTATGTGCATTATAAACATTAACATGTAAAATCCCATTTTTTCTCGTTCCCTACACTCCCCAAGCCACCTGAATTCCAAATTTCAGCTCTATAATCGGTAGTTTCGGCTTTGCTGGGCATTGTCATATTTGTTACTGGTCAGTCAGCAGCAGAAGAGTTTTATATGTACATATTGATTAAAAATTATAATTACAGGCTGGAGCATTGTTCGTGGCAGGGATGGGACTCTTCTGCGGCACATGTTACTATCACGCATTCACCGGCGATCGCAGTCTTCGACGCCTTACGCCCATAGGTGGATCCTGCTTGATTCTGGGTTGGATAGCCATGGTATTTTAAAATGAATAGCATAATATCTGCTCCTAAACATGTATCTTTGTCATTGTGTATTTATGGAGCTAGATTTGTAACAATTAGATTGGTGTGGGAATTAAAATTTAAGCACTACCTGTATTACTTATAAGTGTCAACCTGTCTAGTATATCAATCATATTAGTATATGACATCTTATTCCATTATATTGAAAAGAAGTAAAAATGTATTCAATTGTATATAGACCGGGAGATGCTGACACAGAATTCCGAACCATTTGTACCAGGCTGGCGAGTCTACAGGGGTATAATTACGTAATGACGAAAAGGAAAATCATGGTCATAGCGCCAGTACCGGGAGCCCAATCGCGTGAGCGTTAATCGAACGTGTCGGTATAAATGGTTCGGAATTCTGTGTCAGCATCTTCCGGTCTAATAGTTGTGAGGAATGTAACATTATTTTATTTAGAGTAGTAATAAATTAGTTGTTGTTGGAAAGCATCATACACTTTGGCATCACATTTGTTTTAATTATGTCAATGGAATATAGGTTTTATTATAATGTTACAAATATCTACAGAGTTTAAATTTTCCTGAGGCACTTCTTTTTAACACGCTTTTATTAGGTCGACTTGTATGTAACTATGTAATGGAATCTTGCAAGTTAAATTTGATCACTTTCCGATTTCCGATTGAGCTGAAATTTTGCACGAATATGGAAATCGCGTGACAATGCAATATTAAGATTACGTGCAGCTGATCTGACGATAGAGCGGGAAGGTGGCCATAGGAACTCCGTAAAAAAACTACATAAACCCATCGAATTTGGGCTTGTTTGATTCGTCTTGAAGGGTAGGTGAAGGATTTACAAAGAAAAGTACAGTCAGCAATAAAAGCGTGTCCCAAAAATTTAATTTTTGAAAAATCTTATTTTCATTTTAAAATGAATATGAATAAAACTTTTCCGTTACTAGTTCACCGATGACAAGAGACATCGCACAGAAGTAACTACTAGTTTTAAAAAGCTGAATGGGTATATATAGTATTATAATTATATTTTACAGTACACTTGCTTTGAAAGTGTCTGGTGGCAAGGACCCACATAGGCACGTAAAGGGCTACTTACCGCACACGTGCGGTAAAGTAACTTTATAATTTTCAAAATACATGCAATAAGTATATACTGTCCATAATAAAGAGTTCCAATCAATAACATCTCAAGCTTGTTTTTACTCGCCATCAACCGTGTTTAAATAGGTATCAAATGAATTTATAAACGTAAACAATTTTCAGTTTAATATTAATTACAAGTAAAATATGTTAAATTGTATTATTTTACTACGATTAGCATAAACAATTATTTACACATAATTTCTCAAGTCCAATTCGGACTGACCGCTGCTCGACTTTTTTATATATATTTTTTTTTTTCAAATCAAAGGCGTTTTTTATTTTTAAACGGTTGCTAGTACTTGAGTACACGCAGTGTTGAGACTGCTTATTGTGATTTAATAACTTATGCATTATAAACAATGACTGACAACCATGAGATAAGATGAGTTTCATTTATTTAGTATTATAGAAATGATAAATATTGATATAATGTTATTTAAAAGTTTTAATTTATTTGTATAAAGTTTGACTGTTTGACCAATACCTTAAAAAAAACTACTGAACATGCGCGCGCATGCGGCGCTGATTGGTTGCTCATTTGCCGCGCTTTCGACTTAGAAAACCCGCTAGAAGTGTTTTATCATTATTGTTCGTAGTGTTTAAATTCTGAGTTTTATTCGATATTTTGCAATAAAATATGTCAAGTTCAAGTGATGAAATACAAGCAACCCCACCAGATATTTTGCTACAAGCACAGCATGCAACGGACAGCCTCTTGCCGGAAAAATCAAAAGATCGTTATTTAAGCACTTATGATAATTTTCTTCAGTGGAAGAAAAACAAAAATGCAACTACATTTTCTGAGAATGTGCTGATGGCGTATTTTAATGAATTGGCTGCAAATTATAAGCCATCCAGTCTGTGGTCAATTTATTCAATGTTAAAAACCACCATCAAAACCAAAAATAACATTGATATTGCCAAATACTCAAAACTGACGGCATTTTTGAAAACCCGGAATAGTGGTTACAGAGCAAAAAAGTCCAAAGTTTTGTCTGCTGATGACATAAAACGATTCATTGGCGAAGCACCGGATTGTAAATATGTGGCTACAAAGGTAGGTTTTAAACATTTTAAATTGGTCAATGTTCGTATTCATTAGCCTTATTACGGTGTAACGTTGTAGTTACATCATAAAAATATTTAATAAATTCAATAAATACGAGCCTATTCAACGCGTTCACGTCTTTCTACCTTCGTTTAAACCCGTTTCTTATCGGTTACTACGCGGCCGCTCCGGGCCGCGACTCGCCTCGCCAGTCCGCCGTACGCTGCTAACAAATTAACACCTGTGCCGGTGCGCTCACGCAGTCCTTCCACGTGTCCTCACGCGCGCTCGCAAACTACGTATTTGCAGGCGAAATTCATTAAATTTCCTTGCTGCAGCAGCGGACCATTTTTGAAAACCCTCGACGTTCAGCGAGGATTCTGTGTCGTACACAGGTCTTATAATTAAATTGCCACACCCCATCTCGGTGAGTGAAACGTGTTGAACGCTATTCATTATTATACTAATTAGTGTTAAGTAGTTAGCTCAAATTGTAAATCCTAATTACCTACCAATCATCATCACATCAATTAATTTGCCATTTTAATAATATAATTCCAATTTTTGCCAACGCTACGCTTACGCTAAGCTTATTCCTTTGTTCTTATTTCTTTTGTTTCAATGTACAATTCTGATACAGTCAAGTGAAATTTTAAGTGTCGAATTAATATAATAATATTATTATAAATATGTTACAGTTCTTCTTATTATAAGTGCATAAAAGGAACTGGGATTTCATTTTAAATATTTTGATGTAATTATATCTTTGCACCTGACTGTACATGCAATATTTTTTATGTAACCGCTTTCTTCTTAGGGCTATTTTTGTAACTCCGCTCTGCTTGTGAACACCAACACGCTAATAGCTCAACCGGCTTCCTCTGGTCATCATCGTAGTAATCATCATTATCACCGTCAGCATCACGTGTTCACGGGCAGACCATTAAAAGGCTCCGTACTGAGACAGAAAACGTAAATTTCCAGGGTGTCAAGTTTATATTGGAAAAGGTTGACTCGTCCAGTCGTCCCAGCACACAAAGGCCACGTGCAACTCGGCGGCCATCTTGTCGTCGCTTGCTCTCCGCCGCCACTTCCCGTGACCGACCGACCGCCGTCACCAACATGGACCAGCCAGGGGAGTGTTAGGGCAGTGAGGCAAAATTAGACCAAGTGTAGGGCCTTCAGACACCACGACCCACTTTTAACAATACCCAAAATATCCTTGGGTCTCTTCTTCGTTTTTTTTAAAATTTTCTTGGATCTCTTTTTTATTCTTGTAATAAATATTATTTTTGTTGACTTGCTGTTTTATTCGTATAATAACGCAGCCAACGTCACACTGGCGCCTTTTAAACGTGGTTCTTTGTGTCTAGTTTTGCCTTACAGTGCTTATTTGTGTGTTTGGTTTTTGTGAAACGTTTTTTTTTTTTCGCTTTTGGTTGCAAAGTAACTAAGGTGTACTCCTTAAGTACCTGATATTTTTCTTTTGTTATTATTTCCTAATTTATTCAGAATTTAATGCACATTATTATTTTATTGCCAGATTTGCTTCAATAACTGTGACATTTACATTTATTTCATATTATTGATACACATATTATTGTTGTTTTATTAATTTCTATTTAACTGCACAGTCGAAGCACACAATTATTTAATTTTGTTAAATATATTTTGTGGTGCATTATTTACAAAAAAAAAGGTGTACACACTAGTTGCAATAATTTAACGCTTGTTTTTATTTTGCGTTTTTTTTTTATATTTTGCGCTTCTTTTATTTTATTTTGCCAACCATAACGTTGTGTAGATTGATTTTGTAACGGAGCTGGAGTAGATTAATTTCAATCAGTAGCTAGTCCAGCGTTCAACACTTTCCACGGTTACCGATTTTTTTAAACCCATCGTATTTCTTCCAAATACGTAATGGCGTATCCCGTGAAATTTCTGTCACTTCAAAAGACCGAGTTGGAGTACGAAGTTAGCATTCGCGGTGAATCCCCGGGTTTAACTGTTCAAGAACTGCGTAGGCAAATTTCAAAGCTTTGTACTTTGTTTCCGTCGGAAGACATATTAGAGAGTAGTCTTTCAACATCAGTGGACTTGAAGGGCGTCAACGACGTTCTCGCAAAAGTACAGAGTAACCTTGACTCACAACCGGATAGGAACGTTTTGCTGCGAACCCAAAACTTGCTTCATCACCTTTACCACCGACTTAACCGTATCGTGTGTGATGAAACAACTAGGCCGATGTATGACGCATATGTAAAAATGTTTCAGTCTCTACTTGTTAGGTGCAGTAGTGTTGGGGAAACCGCTGCAGAATCCGTATCGCCCCCCTCTTCTTCTGATCAGCTGACAAATATGTCACCTATGACAGTAAATGTCTCGTGCGACCGCGGTAATTCGAATGAATTATGTAAAATTAAATTTGATGGTAGGACCTGCGTTCGTGCGTTTGTTCAGCGTATGACAGAATTTTGTGAGGCTAGAGGCATCTCGGACGGTAAAATTTTATCTTATGCAACAGAGATTTTTGTTGGTGATGCGTTGCATTGGTTCCGGAGTGTAAAGGATCAGGTTTCCAACTGGGAGGAACTTTCCAAATTGCTCAAGCAAGATTTCGGTCAGAGTGACTATGATTATAGGTTGCTTTCTGAAATCCGTGCCAGATCACAGGGAGAAACAGAAAATATTACCATTTACCTGTCAATTATGGCCGGTTTATTTTCGCGCCTATCGCGATCTTTACCTGAGGAAGAAAAGCTGGAAATCATCCTCCATAACATACGCCCGTGCTATGCCAGTACCTTATCGTCAGTGCCCGCGATTGCAAACATCGACTCTTTGAGGACTCTTTGTCGTAACTACGAGAGTATTCAGGCACGTCTTGCCGACTTTCGCGAACCTACCAGGCGGACATCTGACACCTTAGCACCTGAGTTTGCTTATGCTGGCACTAGCTCAAATAGAAACAATATGTACAAGGGATTTAATAATTTCAATACAAGCAATAATAAAACAAATCAATACAATAAAAATTATAATAATAAATCTTATGCAAACTATAATAATAACAATAATAAATCTTATAATAATATTAAACAAATTCATGCAATTGATACGCCCCCCGCCAAAACCTTGTACTGCCCCCGGTGTCGTGTCAACACCCATAACTTGAGGCAGTGTAAGGCCAATAAAGACGAGGTTTTCTGTTTTGTGTGTGGCCATAAAGGCGTGAAGACCCCTCAGTGCCCTAACTGCGCGAAGGTTGAGTCGCCTTCCACGCCAAAAAACTAGAAGTGCAGAATTGTGCCCACCATCCCACTAGCCATTTTGATCAAGAGGATTGGAACAATTGGCTCAAAACCATTAACATCTATTTTAACTCGTATAAGATCGACACAATTCTGCATTCTAAGCCAATAAATGACAGCCGCCCTTATGCGACTGTTCAAATTAATGGGCTTAATGTGTCAGGACTCCTTGATTCTGGTTCAGCTGTCACTATTATAGGGAACCATGCGCATCAAGCATTAGTGCAACAAGGCTTACCTTTAAATGCGGACCACTGTATTTCAGTCATAGCTGCAGGCGGTCAGTCCATGCAAAGCCAAGGGTATATTAATCTTCCTGTAAACTTCCAAAACCAATTTCATATAATCAAGGCTTATGTTATCCCTGACATTAACAGTAACCTCATTTTGGGTATAGATTTCTGGCGTAAATTTAACATTCTTCCAAATTATTTAAATTGCATTAGCTTCTATAATGCCGCCATTACTGACGACCAACCTAAACCCGAGACTACCTACATTCACGGCTATGACAACTTGAGTGCCACAGAGAAGTCCATAGCTGACAACATTATTGCCCAGTTCGAGGATATCTCTGCCGAACGCAGGGGTTTGGGTGAGACCAGTCTCATCACTCACCATCTGGATACCGGAGACGCTCAGCCCATCCGGCAACGTTATTACCGGATGTCTCCGGAAAAACAGCGGATCCTCATCGAGCAGGTTGACGAAATGCTGGGCCTCGACGTCATCGAGCCCTGCGAAAGCGCTTGGTCATCGCCTGTTCTGATCGTGACCAAAAAGAACGGCCAGCCTCGGTTCTGCCTGGATAGCCGTAAACTCAACTCGGTTACTCGAAAGGATGCGTACAATTTGCCGTATGTCTCTGAAATTCTTGACAATCTTCGCGACGCGCGCTACCTTTCGAGTATCGATCTATCCAAAGCATTTTGGCAGATTCCGATTGCTCTCGAGGACAGGGATAAAACCGCGTTTTATGTCCCCGGTCGCGGTACATTTCGTTTTAAACGAACTGCATTCGGCCTTACTAATGCGCCAGCCACTCAACAGCGCTTAGTTGATCTCCTTTTTAGAGAGTTTGACCTTAAAGTCTTTGCCTACTTAGACGACATCGTTATTATATCTGAGGACTTTAATTCTCACGTGTCTCTTCTTTTGCGGGTTTTAGACAAACTTCGCCAGGCTAACCTTACTGTTAACCTGGAAAAATGTAAATTTTTTAGAAGCCAACTTAAATATTTGGGCTATTTAGTCGACAGTCACGGTTTGCGTACAGACCAGGAGAAAGTTGAGGCCATACTTAATTACCCGACACCTACTTGTCGCAAAGATATTAAACGTTTCCTGGGGACTGCTACTTGGTACCGTCGTTTTGTACCTCAGTTCAGTACAATAGCAGGCCCCTTGAACAAACTGACTTCCAATAAAAAGGGTGGCCCTCCTTTCAAATGGACTCCGGAGGCAGACGCTGCTTTCCATAAACTTAAAGAATGCTTGGTTTCTGCTCCTGTTCTCTCATGCCCTGACTACGACAAGCCATTTGAGGTGCACACCGATGCCAGCAACTATGGTGTGGGTGCAATGTTGACCCAAACCATAGACGGTAAGGAGCACCCTATTGCCTACATGAGCAAGTCGTTGTCAGCGGCTGAGCGAAACTATAGCATCACTGAACGGGAAACTTTAGCAGTCGTCATCGCTCTGGAGCACTGGAGGTGTTATCTAGAGAACGGAAAACCTTTCACTGTCTTCACTGACCACAGTGCTTTAAAATGGTTCCTTTCTCTGAGTAACCCTACAGGCCGTTTAGCGCGCTGGGGAGTTCGCTTATCAGCTTTCCACTTTGAACTCAAGCACCGCCGAGGCGTCGACAACGTCATCCCCGACGCGCTATCCCGAGCAGTTCCCGTTAGCTCCATTAACACTTCTAATTCGTACATTAATACGTCAGACAACTGGTACAAGAACATTTATAATTCTTGTTTGACAAAACCGCAGAATTTTCCGAATTTCCTTATCAAAAACGGTTCATTATACAGATTATGTAAAAACAAACACGAGTTAACTTCTGAGTTCTCGTGGAAGGAAGTGGTTCCGATCGAATTTCGTCACGACGTTATCGTGCAAAATCATTCTGAGCCTACGGCTGGACATTTAGGCGTTTTTAAAACGTATCGTAGATTGGCGTTAAAATACTTCTGGCCGGGCATGCATCAGGATGTTGTGAAATTCGTCACTTCCTGTGCCAAGTGTCTGTCTTACAAACACCAAAATCATCAGATTTTGGGCGAAATGGGTCGCCCTAAGCAATGCTCTAGACCGTTTCAGATGGTCTCTATAGACCTCATGGGCCCGTTGCCAACCACGCGTAAGCAAAATTCATATATACTAGTAATCACATGTTGTTTTTCAAAATTTTGTTTGATTTTTCCGATTCGTAATGCTACTTCTCTTATTATCACGAAACTTCTTGAGGAAGCACTCTTTTTAGTGCATGGCGTCCCGCAAACTGTCTTCCTAGACAACGGTAGTCAGTTTATTAGCAATGTCACTGCCGAATTATTTAAAAAATATAACATTCCTAACATCTATTTCACGCCGAAATATACACCACAGATTAACACTGTTGAACGGTATAACCGCACTATTATTACTTGTCTTTCGACTTTTGTAGATGAAGATCATAGGACTTGGGACATATTTATACCCAAAGTGCAATTCGCCATCAACAACTCAGTCAATGAGGCGACTGGTTTTACCCCTTCCTTCCTTGTGTATGGCAGAGAACTCGTAACTTGTGGCACGCATTACGTTGATACTGACCTCGGCAGCGAAGTCTTATTCTTACCGCGGGATATTTACGCCGAGAATCTAGGAGGTCTCTCACAAATTTTCGATAAGGTTCAGTCAAGGCTGTGGCTGGCCCATCTTAAAAATACGGCTCATTATAATCTACGTCGTAAACACGTAGAGTTCAACGTAGGTGACGTCGTCATGAAACGCGCCTATGTTTTAAGTGACAAAGACAAATACTTCAGTAAGAAGCTTGCGCCGAAGTTCATCAAGTGTCGTGTCTTGGAGAAAAAGTCACCACTCGTCTATGTGTTGGCAGACATGTCTGGCAAGAACTTGGGAACTTGGCACATTAAGGACCTTAAACAAGTAACTTTAAACAAATAGCTCTTTCTTTTTGGCTGAACTCTCATTGCGCCAATGATGTCATCTTGTGCTCAAGTATTTGCAATGGTTGTCAATTCAATTTCAAATTGGGAACCTACAATTGCAAGGATGCGTCAATATCTTTTGTTATTATCCAGATATTGCTGTTGGTATGAATGCGAGAAGTATGAACGATAGATAGCATGTCAGAGTACTGCAAATACGTAACCGTATATTGCGCGGATTTTATTCTAAGGAACAAAATCCTTTCCGTGGCGCGGGGGTAATGTAACGTTGTAGTTACATCATAAAAATATTTAATAAATTCAATAAATACGAGCCTATTCAACGCGTTCACGTCTTTCTACCTTCGTTTAAACCCGTTTCTTATCGGTTACTACGCGGCCGCTCCGGGCCGCGACTCGCCTCGCCAGTCCGCCGTACGCTGCTAACAAATTAACACCTGTGCCGGTGCGCTCACGCAGTCCTTCCACGTGTCCTCACGCGCGCTCGCAAACTACGTATTTGCAGGCGAAATTCATTAAATTTCCTTGCTGCAGCAGCGGACCATTTTTGAAAACCCTCGACGTTCAGCGAGGATTCTGTGTCGTACACAGGTCTTATAATTAAATTGCCACACCCCATCTCGGTGAGTGAAACGTGTTGAACGCTATTCATTATTATACTAATTAGTGTTAAGTAGTTAGCTCAAATTGTAAATCCTAATTACCTACCAATCATCATCACATCAATTAATTTGCCATTTTAATAATATAATTCCAATTTTTGCCAACGCTACGCTTACGCTAAGCTTATTCCTTTGTTCTTATTTCTTTTGTTTCAATGTACAATTCTGATACAGTCAAGTGAAATTTTAAGTGTCGAATTAATATAATAATATTATTATAAATATGTTACAGTTCTTCTTATTATAAGTGCATAAAAGGAACTGGGATTTCATTTTAAATATTTTGATGTAATTATATCTTTGCACCTGACTGTACATGCAATATTTTTTATGTAACCGCTTTCTTCTTAGGGCTATTTTTGTAACTCCGCTCTGCTTGTGAACACCAACACGCTAATAGCTCAACCGGCTTCCTCTGGTCATCATCGTAGTAATCATCATTATCACCGTCAGCATCACGTGTTCACGGGCAGACCATTAAAAGGCTCCGTACTGAGACAGAAAACGTAAATTTCCAGGGTGTCAAGTTTATATTGGAAAAGGTTGACTCGTCCAGTCGTCCCAGCACACAAAGGCCACGTGCAACTCGGCGGCCATCTTGTCGTCGCTTGCTCTCCGCCGCCACTTCCCGTGACCGACCGACCGCCGTCACCAACATGGACCAGCCAGGGGAGTGTTAGGGCAGTGAGGCAAAATTAGACCAAGTGTAGGGCCTTCAGACACCACGACCCACTTTTAACAATACCCAAAATATCCTTGGGTCTCTTCTTCGTTTTTTTTAAAATTTTCTTGGATCTCTTTTTTATTCTTGTAATAAATATTATTTTTGTTGACTTGCTGTTTTATTCGTATAATAACGCAGCCAACGTCACAACGGTGGTAACATTAATGTTTTTACGTCACCCGTGGCCGTAAAGTGTGATTTTCTGCCCGCAACGCGGAAAGAAAATCGCACTTTCTGGCCAAGGCAAGACGTAAAACTTTTGACAAACCACGGTCGGTAATTCGTAAAGCCCCAGATCGCATATTTATGGCCCTCACCTTCGGTTCGGGCCACAAAAACCTGCGATCTGGGACATTTACGAATTCACCACCCTAGGTCTGTAAAGTACTATTGTTCATAGGTAGCACTTATTTTTGGAATTATGGGAACATGTCTTCGTGAAGAACTGGTGAATATAACTACAGACAACATTCAGCAACAAGGAGAAGTTTTGGTTGTCAAAATTCCGGATACAAAAACGAAGATCCCTAGAACATTTGTCATCGATGGTGAATTTTATACCTTAGTGAAGAAATTATGAAGCTTTGCGATCCCCTAAATGCCAATCGAATCGCTTTTTCCAAAATTATCAAAATGGAAAATGCATAAACCAATGTATTGGTATTAACAAATTTGGAGCTATGCCAAAGCAAATTGCAGCATATTTGGAATTGCCAGAGCCAGAAATGTACACGGGGCACAGCTTCCGCCGGACTTCGGCTACTCTGCTCGCTGATGCTGGAGCCGATCTTACGTGTCTCAAACAACATGGCGGCTGGAAATCCAGTTCTGTGGCAGAAAGTTATATAGAAGACTCGATCCAAAATGAAAAAAATATTAGTTCGAAAATAGCGCAATCTATAAATAATACGGTAACCGTGCCACAACCATCGACGTCTAAAGAGACCGATTTCCAGACAGAGAGCCAGCCACGGCCATCCACTTTTAAAGATTACATACCTTCATCAAGCATCGTATATGAAACGCAGAGTGATAGCGTGTCTAAGCATCCTGCAAACTTGAGCCAGACGGTTAAATTTGGAGGAAAAACGATTTCGTTCAATATACAAAATTGTACCAACGTCACTTTTTTAATTTTAACAATTAAATAATATTAAAAAAATTTTTTTTTATTTCCTCGCATCATTTACTGTAAAACGTTGTATAATACTTGTGTGGTTTGGTCATTCCCAACTCGTGTCGGTGTAAAACACTCCCTACGGTCGTGTTTTACATCACCGCCACTCGATGGGTGTAACCAACTTACCACACGTATATCGTAAATAGCTATTATAATAATAGTTATGACTTTGTTAGTTGTGTTTACGGAGTGAATATATAATTTTGTATGTACTTTTTTGACACGCTCTGTAGCCTTAACGGCTTGAATCTTGATGCATTTTAGCTTGTGAGGTGTCGCTAGGTTCGTCTTGATTGGGAGAGTGACACTGGGTATACAAGTTTATATGAAGTCATTTTTTCAAAAATCGATTTATTAGCGAATGACATTTTGGATTGATTTCAACAGATGGATAGCGAGTATTGGGTTGACCTCATGATTTCGCTCATAGCCGTCACACCCTTATGAAGAAACTTCAAAGAACAAGAAACAAATAAAACACATTTTATGTCAATATGTTTACATGTTTTTATTTGAAGTTGGTACAATTTAAAATTTTGCACTTTACTCTTTTAATAAGACTTAAAATGTTAATGAAAACATACCCCGTCAGGTAGTAAATGCTATTTTTTAACCTTTTAGTCTTGAAGGACGATTCCAAAAATCCTTCAACTATAATGGAGCTTATTTTTATTATATATAATTATGATATAACAATTATCGAGGTACAGGCGACGAGTTATACGGCGAGGCCCGCGGGGCGCGGCCGACGGCGCGCTCGGCGAGCGCCGACGGCACGTCGCCTCCTCACACACTTACACCATATCGCTACTACTCTATTGAGAGTTGTTAGTCTCTCTACAGTATCGATAAACAAATATACAAAGCTATCACATTACATTAACACAAAATATAGTATAAACAAGGTCAATGTAAAAAAAATAATCAAAAGAAAAACAAAATTAATAAATGACCGCACAGCACTCATCAGTGTCTGTTACGAAAGCTAAATAAATCACTCTGATTGCACAAAAACTGGATACCCGGAACAGGAGTGCACGCGACGCTTAAACGTATCACAAATTCATGGGACACTAGCCACTAGACACGAACCGAGAAAGAGACCGTGTACGAGGTGCCGGAGGGCGGGAGTGGTGGAGCGGGGGCGGCGGGCGC
>CAXARK010000056.1:0-17795 GCA_963971205.1 Aethes cnicana
CGTCATCACGCCCTCGCCGCAGCTCACCGAGCACGCGCCCCCACTTGCTCCACCGGCTCCACACCTTGCGGCTGCGGAGAATTTCATCGTCGTCCGTGCATTCTTCTAAAACAGTGCACATTTTTTGGCTGTCAAGGTAGGATTCCCTGATTATAGCAGATAACCGACTGCACCTGCCGCGCATATCTAGCCGTCGTGTGAAACACAACTTCTAAACCGCACTACGAATGATAGTGAAGGTCTACACCTTCACTATCATTCGTAGTGCGGTTTAGAAGACCGTCGACTAAGTATTTGCTGTTATCATGATCGTTAGTGCAGTATAGATAGGTAGGTACCCCACTACCCGCCCAGGGATGGTGAGTACCACGAAGTGCAAGTGCCCATCTGTGGGACTGCGTTGGGCGTTAATTTCGTGCGACCCGCACCCGCGGTCGCTAGCTACACTGCACCCTGGTAATATTCGGATCCATACGCATTGTTTTAGTAAAAGATTTCTACCAGCAAGCGCGAAGTTGCGGCTCGGCCATCCATACTAATATTATAAATGCGAAAGTAACTCTGTCTGTCTGTCTGTTACCTCTTCACGCTAAAACCGCTCGACCGATTTAGATGAAATTTTGGTAAGGAGATAGTTAAAGTCTAGGAAGCTAGTAGTTATCTAAGTAGAAGACTTCTGCTTAAACGACCATGACAGTCTCGTATCAAGGAATTTGTTCTTCCCCGGGGCTATTCTCCAAGTACTATAATAATGCCCGCGGGTCACACAGAGCGCGTCTGTCATCTTGCATCCCCGATGTATTGTGTCGATGTAGCTGCAGCGTACGCCAGAGCCGCAGGCGCGCTGCGCACGTCTCGCAAGCTTACGTTTGAAATGCATCGTTTAAAACAGATCATTTTGTAAAAGAACATGTACCTGGCTCAGCTTCAGCTGGATGTTTATCAAGATCATCTATGTTCATTACCGTAGTTACCGCATTGCCACCTCGAAGGTTAGAAAATTCGGCCAGTGCCCCTATTCTGGAGCGCTCTTCCAATATAAGGTTCACCAACTCGGCTGGTTTTAACACTAGCTTATCATCATTTTCTTCATTTGGACAGTATCCTACATATACTTGTGAAAATGCTAATGTTAGCAAGAAAAAGCAATATTGTAACATTTATTTACGACTTCTTTTTTCCGTCCGTCTATAGGTAATTCTAAATACGTCTTATATTTACGTTTAAGTATTTACTATTTACTACTCGTATACTGGATTTGCATCTTGACAAATTGAGTGTCAAGCTCGTGTCAAGAGGACACGAGTTTGACACAAAATGAGGCAAAAAATCATCTGTTTCGATTTCATGACATTTTTGCAAGTCGATAGAAATCGAATATTTATATTTTAAGGAAATAAATGAGATTTATGAAAAAATGCATCCAATATTCCAAAGTAAAAACGTCCATCTGTGTGAAAGGGGATATGCTTAGAAAGGGTGTGAATTCGGAGATGACGGATGCTAGAGAGAAATGGAAGTAATGAACATGTTGTACCGACCCCACGTATTGTGGGAATGGGATAATGGGAAAGGAGATGATGATGATTAAGGCCCGGTTCCTATATCCACGAAACGCCTCGTTTTGCCTACGGACGGTTGATTTTTGACATTTGTTCCATAGAGAATCTGTCAAATTTTAACCGTCCGTAGGCAAAACGAGGCGTTACGTGGATATAGGAACCGGCCCTAGTCAAGTGTTTTATTGTAATTAAACTGTAAAGTGCGTTGTGCTCCCTCAGCTCCTCATAGAGGTTCAAGCGGCGCAATTTCAATTACGTGGATGTTACAGTGTTATTCATCTGTCTACCTATCTCATCGAAACTAAGAACGACCTTCAACCTTTAATTCAGCCGTCGTATGGAACTGTTCCTGCAGGATCATGGTATTATCACGTGTTGTTATTATTTAACACCGCCCATAATTGTTATTCACACTTTCCTAAGTTTGACTGAAAGAGGTCGCCTTAAGGCATTCACTGCCACCAACGCATATATGCGTTTTGCTGACTTTCCCGCAGTGCCTCGAACGCACATGTGCGTTGCAATGTTCCCTTAATGACAGATGTGGCACCTGGCGAAAGTTCGTAAAAAGAAGTGGCAGTGAATGCGATATACCTACTTACTCTTTGGAGATCGCTGCTTAGCGATAAGTCCGCCTGTTGTTTACCTATTAACTGTGTATCCTTTTTGTATTTCCTTGTTTTGTATATCGCACCCCCAGTACAACACTGTATTATGTCAAAAAATCTCAAAATTTACTTGAAAATATATAGTTCAATCGACAAAAATTTGCCGAGCATACCACGAAGACCGGCGTATTTATATTTATTTTGACTTAGTACAGTGCTGTACTGGGGGTGCGATATGGTGTTCAATAAAGAGTATAGTTGTTGTTTGACATTTTTAACCGACTGTGAATAGGGTTCAGCTCAGCGTGCGGGTGTGGAGATAATCTACTGAAGTCCCGCACCTCCACAATAGGTCTATCTATCTCAATACGTCTAACACCATTCAAGGAAAAATAGGGAAGTACTTACTGATTTATGATAGATTATATAAATAAAAAATAAAAATGCTACCCAAAACATCAACTTTTAATCATAATAGTGCGTAAAATTATAATTTTATAATCACATTTATAAAATGTTGTTTTTTAATCTGTCCCAAAACGGTAGACGCCATATTGTTAGCTGCTGTGACGTCAGACGTACTGTAAACTAAGCGTTACAATACAAGTAACGTTTTAAGTTTTGACTTCACTTGTTTGGTTACTATGTACCTACTTATATTTACTGTCCTAGTGACGTCATAGACCAAGCAAACATGGCGGCGAGCTTTTTAGCGCGAAAACTGAAAATGAAATTTTAAAAGTACTTCTTAAAGTATTTATCCCATTCAGAAAATCGAAATAAAACTCTTGTGATTCAACCGACATAAGGATTATTTTAAACCACATTTCAAAAAATGGTGTAATTATGTACCCTATTCAAAACGCTTCAAGTATTTATAAAGCACCACCAACACTCTCTCAACGCATGTGTGCGTGCTGAGACAGCCTTCAACTATGCGTTGAGAGAAGGTTGAGAGTGTTCGTGGTGCTTTTTAAATAATAGTAAATACATTGAACCGTTTTAAAATGCGTAATGGTGCGTTCAGTGGTACTAGTACGGAACCCTTCATATAAAGCGAGTCTGACCCGCATTTGACTGATTTTTATATTTAACTAGCTTCCGCCCGCCACTTGTCACGTATAGTCTAATCATAACTGAACGCGAGAGCGGTTTGATATGAAGTACTTAACTCGTCGGTATACGTATACTTCGTATAGTACCTTAACAGTAGGAAGAGCTAATTTTGATATCAAATAAGAAAACGATAATTTTCAAACAATTTATTAAACTGCGTGAGACTTATTGTGATTGGTTAATGTTAATAATAAACGTTCCTAGAGGAGCAAATTTGAGAATATGTAAAGGCCATATTTAATATATGTAGAACATTAATAATAATTAATAATCTGTGGCTGTCACACACCACATAGACTTCAGTTGGGTAATTCAGTATTTATCTACTATTTATAACATACAACGTCGCAAACGCGCATGTATGAAGGTATCTACGTTTTTTTTTAATATTTTGCAACTTCGAGAACTTTGTGCTACGGGTGGAGGCGCATTCTATAAACCCCACGGATTTTGATCAATCCCTAATAATTTTTGCATTCAACCGTTTTTGCAGTTGATGGTAAGACCTTCAGGAATATGGTAGGTGGGAGGCGGGCATGAGACACAATATTATGCGAGTTAGTAAGTGTTAAAGTGTTTATGAATGAATAAGGAATCATAAGATCTCGAAAGCGTTGCGAATGACCGTCTCTGTGCCAGTAATTTCACCAGCTGCCTTAACCCTTTGCCGGAACACAACAGTGTAAGCCCTAGGCCTATATTCGAAGTCTTAAATAGGGATCTCGCTGTTCCCTATAGGATCGCTCACGCGTCAAGTTGAACTTTAAATCTAGCTGCTTAAAGTACACGCGACAGCGAGATCCCTATTTAAAACTTCGAATATAGGCCCTGCCATTTGGCAGCAGGTTAGTGGGTAAGACGGTACTTAGTACCAGACTTAGTACCAGGTCCTAGTAGATATACTTATGCGAGTTTGCGATGTTTGATTGTTAAAGTGTCAATTAACACTGTGGTCGAGTAACAGCGGTACAGGTACGATCTTTCTACATTGTCACTTTTAGCGAACACGCAAGTAACTCAAAGCTTAGAGAACAGGTTTAAAGAAAACGTTAATATACTCCTTCAGGCCTTTCAGACAATACTTTGGAGTTTCGACAAAAGTTCGTCGCTGAACGGCAGCTAAAGCTAAAACACCTGTATCCCTGGTCTGGTACCTGGGCCTCGTAGACTATAGATTAGAGCCATACACATTTTTTAGTATGAGTTAAGGTTACAAATCTTTCCTGTGGACAGCCCAAAGTTAAGGGGTTTTAAAGCCCAATTTCTTGCTGGGCCTTACTTATATACATACTAGCTTCTGCCCGCGACTTCCGCGTGGAGTTCGGTTATCACGTTCCCGCGGGAACTATGCGTTTTTCTGGGATAAAAAGTATATGTCCTTTCTCGGGACCCCGACTGTCTCCATGCCAAATTTCATCTCAATCGGTCCAGCGGTTGAAGCGTGAAGAGGTAACAGACAGACAAACAGACAGAGTTACTTTCGCATTTATAATATTAATATGGATATGAATACAGTCGACGTCAGAGATATTTACACTTTTGGACCTTATTACAACGGAATAGGATAGGAATAGGAAGAAAGTGTAAACATCTCTTTGACGTCGACCCTACATACAAATCTTCTCTTGTAACATTCTTGTATGATAAAAACATAAGTTATGTACACCCAAGCCGTTAACTATTCATTGTTCACAGGAAAGATCCCTGTTTTCGCGTTCCGTGTATGACCCTAATGGTTTCGTTTTGACACTATATAGATTACTACATCGTGTCAAAACGAAACACATGAGACTATAGTATGATTTTCAGTACAGTATTGATTCGCAAAAAAGCCTTCATAGCACAGTTACTTTTAAGTATTTCTACAGCTAACTAGATCTAATATACCGATTGAAAGTCATGCCCAGAAACACAAATATTTTCAAAAGCATTTTCAATGATGAAAAAACTTTTGTTGGGCGGAGAAAGGCAGTCGATGGCGCAGTTGTTTATAGCATGTTTCGAATACGACTATCTTTCATATATTCGTGAATAAATACACTGGTAATTAATGGATCTGAATACGTTATGTAGGTATAAAAAACACCTACATACGTAAGATACTACCTGAATAATATTTCTGAAATACGCAATAATTTATGCGCCCATAAATCCAAATAGACTTGATGGCGTGCCCACTTCACGATAAATTAGTTAAAAATAAAAGTACCTAGTGTAATTATTTCGACAGCCGTGTCCAATAACTATAACATGGAATACCTTTTCACAAATATATTTTACATGACATATATACATTAGGCCCGACCAATCGTTTTTGTCGTCAGAAAATGAAGTATGTAATGGTTAAGCAACAGTATCAACATGGGACCGCCATCAATCACATTACCCGTGGCATTTACGTAATACAGAATTACAAATATTAAATTTAAATTCTGCTAGAAAATCATGTTGGAAATAAATTAGTGAGCCTACTTACACTGTCTATACACATCCAATGCTTTAGAAGCACGCAAAGATAAATATAATTGTAAATGTATAATTTGAATCTATTTCTACGTAAACATATTTATTTACATAGGATACCATCCTGTGTATAATTCAGACTTATGAACAATGTCTTTCATTGGGTCTATCATTAATTATTTATTCATCTAACATAATTCGCCTATCAGTTATAGCATTCTGATTACTTACAGTATACATACAAAAAGTAGGTATTATGGATCTCCAATAAACAGAGTCAAATATGAAACTTGAATATCTAATATAAGGGCCTTATGACACTTGCGCTTTGCGAGCGAGTTTTGTATGGAGGCGAACACGCCGCGAGTTCGCCGCGTATGAGTTTTGTATTGAAATCGCTTTCAACTCACTCGCAAAATCGCAAGTGTGATAACGCTCTTAATGAGTGCATGCGTTACGGTAATGCGCTTGCGCTGGTTCTCCGATGACACCTCTCGTCGGTGTTACTTTTGGTTCAACTTAACTTCACACATGCAAGATAAAATAGTGTAATGTAATGATAGCATTTTTTATCATTTAATTTTGGAACTTTCTAATAAATATTGTCTTCATGCCAATTTTTTTAGCACATAATTCGGTGGTGTTCTAGACCTTCTTTCAGGATTTAAAAGCATTCAATATTATACGACTGCACGCAAAAGATTGCTCGTTTTACTGTATCATTCAATCCTGTTTCCGTATTGGGTAGTAGCACAATTTAATAAAAAACGTTTTAGAAACATATAAAGAGTATCTAAAAACATTTTTACCTACATTTGTCTTGTTTTTTTTTTCAAGATTTTATTATAACATACCTAGAGTGTCTTTTTATTGTTATTTCTAAACCATAAATCAGTTCTCCACAGGAAAAAATCAACAGGGCTAAGTTTCTTCATTCACTTTTAGTAAATCATTCCCATATTTTCCAGTTTACCGAAATTTTTTATTTGTTTTTCTACTTGAAATACTATTTATTTAATATTAATTTTCTATATTATCCAGCTTAAAGTGACTAACTATACTTAACCAGTAGTGAGAATACTCCAATTTTACTCAAAAATGATTTTCTCAAATGTATGGGGACTTAATGTAGTTATAGTCATTGCCAGGACAGTGCAGAACAATTTCCTCATCAACAACAAACTGCGTATTCTTTTCAAAAATTATCTACATTACTTTCTTTTTACTTTGTATTGTCATCAATCGATACACAAATATTAAAGAAAACGTCGAATTAAACCTATTTACAATCTATTCAGGTCACAATGGCAACATTTCAGCTTTGGTATTGTACAGGTGAGCCGTCGACCTAAATCTACAAGAAGATATTTAAAAAAGTGTTTAGAAAAGGCATTTGTATTATGACCAGGAGTGCCCCGCGACTTCGTCTGCGTGGAATGTAAAATTGCCGATAACTTTTGTTTCCGATATCCAATTTTAATCAGCTAATATGTAGCTCCGAATGTATTAGTATCTACCTTTGAAAACTGCATTCAAATTGGTGAAACAGTTCAGGAGATTAACTAACAAACAGACAGACAGAAATAGACAGAACAATACTCTTTTACTATAATATATAGTATAGATAAAAGATAATTATTATTAAAAAAATACGATTTACATAGACTCCAAATTATCTACTGAATGATCTTAAACTCTTACTGTGGGCAGATTTTCGATTTAGGTACGATAAGAGAGAGAGTAACAATTTCAATAGATTGTCCATATCGAAGCTACGAGCCTATACAAGTTGTAGTACTTCATAATTATATTGAAGATGTCTACAAAACAACTTAGCTATGTAAAGATTTTCCTAAAATGACTTATTATGACTGACTATACGAGTATGCAAGTTAAAAAGACGCACTGAATAAAACGAGTTCAGAAACAAGCACTGGTTTTGGCAGTATGCACGACGACAGCGCCAACTAGCGGATGCGAAGTCCGCGAGCAAAATGCAACTATACTCTTTGGTCGACGGACTATAGACAATCTTATAAGTGAATTACCTCAGTGACGAAAAGGCTTGTATGCATCTTCCTTATAACGAGAGATAAAGACAAAAGAAGCTACGGATGACATTACTCGCTCAAGATGCAATGCAATCAAATACGCAACAGTGACAGTTCACTTCAGTGGTGTCCGTCAGTTTTCATTTTTGGATATGTAACACGCTGCGATCATTTTCGTCTTTGCACACAACGAGCGGGTGAGCCATGGTAGTGTGAGTGGTTACATGTTGTACGTTGTCACTGTAGGTTTAAGCTTAAAAGAGCTCAGTCACGAGTGCTAAATAGCATGTGTGAAAAATCATCGTCGAGTACCGTCAACATAGGTAAAATAAATACTTTTTATTTTTCAACTTCAACAAAAAAGGAGGTTATCATTCATTTTTAACCAACTTCAAAAAATTAGGTTTTCTATTCAATCAGTACGTCAATACGGCATGATTTTCAGATATGATAATTAATTGGGCTTCCAAGCAAATAGACAAATAAATGTAACCTAAAACTTTCAAATTTTAGAAACAAAATAATTACATAACATACTAATTATGGATACTTAAAAACAAATGTTGTAACTAACAGTAGGTGCCTTTTTATTGTATCATGCCGTATCCAAAATTATTTAGACTAAATAATTTAAGTAAGCTTGCTAACCCTACCATGCAGTCACACACACAGCGCTTGTCTGTGCGCGTCACAACTACAGTCATGGCTCACCCGCAGTAGTGTCGTGACATAAAATATCTATACACAAAATACTTGGTACGAGGTAGAAGGAAGTAGATTCGCTTTACAAATTTGTATGTGAACACATTTTCAATACTTGTTAAATTTGAATATTCAAAATAATTGAGTAATTTAAATTTGGACTTTCTTAAATACAATTATCGTTCCACTGAACAGTCTATAAAGGATTATATTTTAATATAAAATATGCAAGGAAATTATTCAGTAAAACAACACATATATCTACAATACTGGCAGAAAATATGCAAATATCTAAAATTAATAGCATTAGGGATATATTGCCTGGGCCATTCCTATAGGTGCTACCAGGGTAGCATATCAGCATGCTTCCTGTAGCCTATGTAACATCATAGAGACGTAGGAATAGCCCCTTCCTCGTGAGTATAAAAAACGAGTGTCGTATCCTTTTGTCTATGCTATTAATGTAATATTTAATCTATCCAATTCGAAAAACAGTTCGCATAAGCCAAATATTCGCTAAAATAGTGACAATAGCATTCGCTGATGCTCTAAATAAATACATCTAAATAATTAAAATGACACAGTCATTAACGAGTAAAACAACAATATACATAATCATAGAGAAATAAAAAAAGAGTAGCAGAGATACTACGGTGCGTTCGCCGGAACGCGGGTTAACACTAGATCGACATCTAGCGTCCAGTGGCTGAACCCCGATCACCCGACCGTTTAGCAGTTGCTACCGCTACTTGAAGCTAGATGGCGAGCCAAACGAAAAGCATATTTTATTGCTTAACAGTTTACAACTTACAACCCGAAGTCTCTGTGTAATAAGAGGATTTCAAAAAAAGAGTTCTAGTTATAATATTAGTTGTAAATGTTTAGAAATACATTTTGCGTTCGGCTCGCCATCTAGCTTCAAGTAGCGGTAGCAATAGCAACTGTTTAACGGTCGGGTAATCGGGGTTCAGCCACTGGACGCTAGATGTCGATCTAGTGTTAACCCGCGTTCCGGCGAACGCACTGTATTTAGTAAGCTCTGCTACTCTTTTTATTTTATTCCTCTATGAAATAATTAAGGCTAAAAGACATTTAGAAATCCGTGTATCGCAATAAGCAAACCACATTGGCCCGCATCTGCAGTGAAACGAATTCGGACCTGTGATTCCCTTATTTCCACATGTCTCACACTTGCGGCAGGTTTCGTCTATATAAATATAACTTGGCCAATACCAGGGGCTCTATTCGAAAAGGTACATAGTATTGAGCGTCCCTATACCTAAACAAGGGTGCATTTTCTGCCTAGTGTAGCGTTACAATCGCTACAAATGCAACCATTTATGAACACACGTTCTAACATTTTTTTGCAAAATGTACTTATTTAATGTTAAGAACCTTCTTATGCTGTAATACCTGAGCCGACCAAACGACTTAAACGTGTTGACCGTTACTCTCCCGAGTTATACGCGACGAGACAGACGGATTTCCATTAAGAAATATTTATGTAAACTTCTCTAAATTCTAAAAGACGCGTATGTACGTCCTGACTCGATTGGCTGCAATATTGGTACCACTATTTTCAGAACTGTAAAATATGGATGAGATTTATTTATATTGCAAAAAGAGGTTAAAAAAATATGCTTTTCACTTCTCTTGCTCATAAAGTTGTACTTTAGGGTGACAGAAGGCTGCATAAAATTGAATTTTAGGCTCTAGAGCATAAAGTAAAATCTTCGTCTAAGACTAAGGAGATGAGGGCGTAAGCCACATACACTTTTAAGCATCATATAATCTTATACATGAAACATGCTTTTTCTTGTGATTTATTCTTTATATTCTCTATTTTAAAATATTAGTATGGATTATCAAATAAATAATTAAAAATTTAACGACGAAATGGTGTGTGTATTCCTGAAAATCAAACAAAAAAAACATAACCATTACACGGGGCGTGACTTAAGTCAAACGTCACATTGCTGAAAATTAAAAAATAAAAAATAAATGGCGGAAATTCATTCTTTGTTCTGAATTGGTAAAAATTGGTGCGTTGAGATTTTTTTATGTTAATTTCTTTCAATTTCGTTAATTCTAATTTCAAAGATGTCATCATCGAGTAGTGATGATGAAATAGTGCTTTCACCGAATAATACTACGATGGAGAGAAACGCTAAAAACTTAGTTGAAAATATATTGCCGCAAAATCCAAGCCATTTGCGGAATGTGTTCTTTTTAATAATATTTAATTTCCTCGCAGTCGAAGTGAAAAGCAGAGTGTAAAACACGAGCATAAAACCCATTTTACCTAAAATGGCTCGTTTTATGCTCTTGTTGTACTATCTACTATTAAAGGTTGTTAGGAAGAATTTGTGTTCAAATAAAATTTAGTGGTTACCCGTGAGTATTTCTTTTTATAATAGAATAGGTATTATCGTACCAGTAGCGACACGCTCCGCCCCGCACGAACACAAGTTACCTCACACCTCCCGCGGCGAACGTGCGCGTCTTATTATAGCACTAGTTGTGCCCCGCGACTTCGTCTGCGTGGAACATAAAATTGCCTATAACTTTTCTTCTCGATATCCGATTTTGAAATTACATTCAAGATGCTTCAGTAGTTCTGAAGATTAACTCTAACTAACAGACAGACAGAAAAAATACACTTTTATTATAGTATATAGATAGAAAACCGGTCGGAACGTGCACTCACGCATACACGCGCACGTATTTGTACATCATAATATTTTAGTGTGCAGATTACGTTCAGTTTGTATGGAGTGTCGTGGGTGTGGTGATAGGTAGGTGCCCCAGGGATAGGTAAATCAGGGGCTCTATTCGAAGTCTTAAATAGGGACACGGAGATTCCCTATCGCTGCGCTCAAGCTTCACGACGCTCACGTTGAACTTTAAATCTAGCTGCTTAAAGTTCGATTGCAACGCCGCGACGCGTGAGCGCCGCGATACGGAATCTCCATGTCCCTATTTAAGACTTCGAATAGAACCCCAGTCTTCCATCTCGCTTAATAATATAACACAGATATAGGTACTATCTCACTAAATAGGTAGTGTATTTTTGTTTACGGATAGGTAACAATGCTCTATCCATACGTACCGTTTCGAATAGAGCCCCAGGGTGTCTTCATAGCAAAATTTGAAATGTTTAATGGATTATTTAAATATCATCTCGATGAACGTTACTACGATTATACAAGGCTAACATTGTTCAATCTTCCAAAACGTGTGAAATTGTAACAGATAGTGATATCACATCAAGGTTTTGCGAATTACGTTAAGCTCTCACACAGTACAACTGGCTATCAATGGTGCTCCACGAACAGTCGCCATGAGAATATCGTAGCGGGCGAGGCGATCATAAATATGTCAGCATGCATGCACTGTAACGTCTTCACAATAGCATCGTGATCGAATATTTATGATCACCTTGTTCGCTTCCACATGTCTGATGGCGACTGAACAACGTTGGTGTCGTGGCGCATACGTCTTCGTAGTTCCCTAGGTGCCAGGGTGGTCTGGTGGAGGAGTCCTACTGCAGCCAGGAGGCGGGCACCCAGAGCGGCTCGCTCTGCACGCGCCAGGCGACCTTCAGCAGCTGCGTGAGCGCCGTCGCGAGGTCGTCGTTGACGATCTCCTCGTCGAACATGTACCCGTACAGGAAGTCGATCCGGTTCGACGAGCGGATCATGTCTGCGAACTCCTCCTCCTGGAATACGATCGAAATGTCAAACAAAGCTGCTGTCATGGTCATTCGTTGCGCTGCCTATGGAGGGTTGAAGTAAAGGAGCGCAATCTTTATAGTTCCAAAAGTGGACACCAAATCGGGTAGATTGGGGGCGCTGCAGTCGCCATTCCAGTCAAGCCACCTAGGCGGATAGTCTGCAGTAGCGCCTTCAGATGGCGCTGCTGAGGCGAAAACGATGCGAAAACGGTTGTGAGGAGAGTGTTTTGTTTTGTTGCTTATCAAATCCGCTGGACACGTTTTCAACTGTTTCGCCATATAAGATTGCGCTCCTTACCAAGACACATTCCACACTCCATAGCGCTGCCCAAGACTCGTATCGAGTCGATCCCGAGGACGAACGCTCCTCTAAGTGACCAAACGTAATGAGCGCTGATCTTAGGCTAAGTTGACATGGGAGCGCGGTAGTTTGAAATAAGGTACCGCGCGCGCTTCCATGTAAACGGTAACATCGGTTTTTTTAGTATATCTATCCGCTACTCGTGTCGCCCGGTACCGCAAGCTCATGTGAACGTAGCCTTTGATGATGATGAGGCTGGCATGTAAGGGGATTCATTGTTGCTAACCAAATAACATTTTCGGTGAAGGAAAACATCGTGAGGAAACCTGCGCACATCTGCGAAGTAATTCAAAGATGTGTGTGAAGTCCCCAATCCGTACTGGGCCCGCGTGGGGACTATAGCCCAACCCTCTCCTGATGAGAGGAGGCGTGTGACCAGAAGTGGGACACAAATACGCTGAAGTAGTAACATTTTAATGTATAATGGCAATAACCAACAAGCTAAATAAATTGGGACACATGCATCACCGATACGATCAGGGGCTCTATTCGAAATGTTACATAGGGATATTGAGCTTCCATATTCCTACCGTCAAAACGTCACTGCGTTGAAACCGAACTTTAAATTCTTCTCTCCGAGTCGTCAGCTACATTAGAAACCTAAACCGACCAATTGCTCAACAAAACACGTGTCTTTTTTAACTTTGACATTGGCGGAATCATCGAAAGTCTCGATGGAGCCATAACCACAAGAATTGAATTGAATTGAAAATTCTTCTCTCTCGGTGCACTCTTTACAGAGTGGGCGTGGTCAACTGCTAGCACGCCAGGCGCAGATGTCACTCGCCGTGTGATATCACGCCATCTCCGTCGATTGGCTGACATTCTGGTGCACTCATGCAATGGTCCGCCAACAGCAGACTCGATCTGGTCGGTCCATCGCATGGGTGACCTCCCACGTGGTCTGGTCACTTCTACCCTGCCCTGCACAACCAGGCGCTCTATGGAGTTACTGTTTCGCCGAGAGACGTGGCCAAAGAACTTCAATATACGAGTCCTGACGAGTGTTGTGGACATACGCTCTTTAATATGAAGTTCATTAAGAATTTGAAACAGCTAGATTCAATGTTCAGTTTGAGTGCCGTGACGTTTTGACGTTCCCTATAGCTTCTCAATGAATTCCCTTTTACGTCCGGAATGAGGCCCCAGATGACATAAAAGCGACCGTTGAAAAAACAACCCTCCTGCTGGCGCAGTCGGGTAAAAACATCGCGATTGCATGTTTTTTTTTGTAACTTTCGTAATGAAATATTGTTTTCGTATTCAGGTCATAAAAATCTGAAGATATTGACATCGACCTACTAATTGATGAAGCCAGGAAAAGGCTAGCGATTGGGCTCTCGCAACGCTTTTCGTCTAAGCTCTTTAGAAGTTTCATCGCGCGTTGACCTGCGTTATACGTGAACTTTGCGTGGGTTGCTTCAAGCATAGTTGACGGACTCCTGATCGTTAAATATGCCGGCGAGCTGTCATTGCAAACAGAAACGTCATTTTGTACCATAGTAAAATATTTGACCGTTAACTTTAAAGGACGGTTTGAATCAACCCACCCTTAGGCCCGTTTCACATATACAAAGGACCTCAGCCTTACCGTGAAGGCGCGCGAGCTCTCCTTGTCGAAGGAGGAGCGCGCGTGCGCGGCGGCGCGCGAGGCGGCGAGGCGCGCGGCGGGCGGCGGCCGCACGAACACCATGTACGGCCGCAGGCGCGCCGTGCGCAGCGCCTTCAGCGCCTGCCAGTGCGGGCTCAGCACGCACACGCGACCTGCACACACAATATCACGGAATACTCAATAGTGCTACGTCCACCCTCGTACCCGCCTGAATCTAGCCCCGCGCGCGACTCGCCTCACCTCGATCCGGAGACTGTGAGTGAATAGTTGGCCCGAGCGTGCCCGCGCAGTGGTACACACACATTTATAAGTGAACAGACGTCATGGCAGGCACACATTGACACTGCAGTGGGCTGCATTCAAGATCATGCTTTTATGGGCCGTGTCCGCCCTTTGGTACGGGTCTACACAACGTGGGAGGCGCGCGGATTAAGCGATAAGACTCAGATTCAAAAGACTTCGCGCTACACCGGCAGTGACGAGCGTTGTACGCGCATCGATCAGCTCAACAACCGTCGCACGCAATATAGTAAACTAGCTTCTGCCCGCGACTTAGTCCGCGTGGAATTCAATGGGGACTATCGTTTCTTTGCTCACCAGTTGGCGCCACTGTTGACTAAGGTCCAGAGGTATAGCTGTCAAAGGCGACTTTATAAGATCGGCGCCGAAACAAAGTTTTAAATCTTGAATCTCATTAAGTTTATTAATTATAAATAACTATTATCATATCGAGTAGCTATGCCGCAATGTTTTGCAGTTCCGTTTTGTTCGGATTTATTTTATTTTATTTCAAAGCGTTCACATTCATCGCCAATTATGCGCCATATTTGCGATAATTTCACGAAGGAGATCACTTTTCAACAGGTAAATTAAAGAAACTATAATTTATGTCACGAAGCCCGCCAAAACCAGAGAAAGTGAATGTTATTGGACCTCACGCGACACTAGCGCCTCTAGTGGCAAATTCACACGCGATAGCCCCCATTATAGCGTTCCGCGGGAATCGAGCGTTAAACTATAACAAATTATATACTAAAACCTTCCTCTTTAATCACTCTCATCTATTTAAAAAACACCGCATCAAAATCCGTTGCGTAGTTTTAAAGATATAGAGAAAGCGACTTTGTTTTATACTATGTAGTGAAGAGCAAGAAGTAGTGGCCGGAAACGTAAGTATATACATAGTACTATTAAAACGCTGAGCTAATGACCATGAGCAATCGAGGCAGGCAACTGTCTCAGCGGACATTGTCTGTTTGCATTGGAGGGAGCGAGAAGTACGACCGCGGCATGTGGGCGATATACGTAGAAAATCAGAAAAAATAAGATTTCAAAATAAATCTCACGTTGCATGAAAAATATAAATTAGCAAATTTTTTGGTATTAGTATGACGAAATAGTGTATTTAATTATAGAAATCTGTGTTAAAAAAAAAGACTTATAGAAACAGTTTAAATTTTTTTCATAGAACATTTTATGTATTCCTTGTTTCGAAATAGCAAGTGTTTTAAAGTATATAGTGTATTGTGGAGACTGGCCGAGTACAATCGGTTAGTTGACACATTCTCTTCCAAAAATAGGTAATTTTAAGCGTAGAATTGTGTAGCTTTTTTTATTTAGTTTTTTACTATCCTTTGTAATGTGCGCATCTCTCAAAATATAATATCAATTCAACTTAAAATCTATTATTCCTTAGTTAGACAGTATTAGGGCAGTAAATAGGCCAGTCTTCAAGATTTAGTTATTTTAATAAGCTAGACTTCGTCTTCGTGTCTTCGGATTCCACCGCTGATCTCCGTGCCTGCAGCATCTACCTGAGCTAACATCAACCCCCCGCTACATTGGTGGACGCGCGCTCGGTGGAAAGGAGAACACTACATTTGGTGGACGCGCGCTCGGTGGAGAGGAGAACATCTACATTTGATGGAACCGTTCTCGATGGAAGGAAGAACACGCACGGAACGAGAAACAATTGACAATGGAATGGATGTCGCGCTCTTGAAGATGATGGTGAAGCGCTTTCAAGGAGTGATGGAATGGACAACCGCATGGCGAAAAACACGGTTGTACCGATTTTATTTGTATTAATCAAAATTTTCATCCATTGTCATATGCACCACGTTCATTTATTTAAGGAAAATGGCTGCCCATAAGAATCGCATAATTATTTTTATCAATATTTTACTGTTCTTTTGCTATATTACAAATAATAACGATAGATTCACGAGGAATAATTTAATATCATAATATTTTTTTTATAATTCTAAATAAATTCACTTCGATCACTTTTCTGGAGCAAGAATCCGTTGGAGCAAATCACGGACTATTCTTCATGCTGCGTCAGGAACGAAAGATTTCTTCTTCAAAGTTCTCTTATGTTGTGATCATAGTTTTTTTTTCTTTTTATTACGAATTTCTCCCCAATATTCCTTCATTCGTGATAGGCAGATTAGATTTTCTATACTCGCAATGCTCATTTTATATTGAATATAATTATTCTATTCTATATAAATTAATGGCTTCTGTCTTGGACACTTCGCCAATATCAAAGTAAGGGCCACAGGCCTGCAAGTTGTTCGGTAATAAAGGTAAATGTACGGTGTAAATGGTTAATAAAATAAAATTGGAGAGACTCAACAAACGTCAACGTCCATCTTGGCGACGGCCATTGAGAATCCCTGAATATAATTACTTTTTATAATAATGTTTATTTTGATATATGATTGACTTTGTCATATTTCAAAACATTTCTCATTAATATTTTATATGGCTTAGGTAGGTTAATATTTTCATTCCTAGAACAAATAGTTCGTATTGTGAATGAAGGATAAATAAATAAAGTTTGTGATAGGATGTTCGTGAATAGAAACCTTTATGGCGAATTTTGTAGTTGTCATTTAAAAAGATTTCGAATGAAGAGTAAATCTTTGACATGACGTTGTGACATATTTGTCAAATGATAATAAATGGTTTTATATGTAAACAAATACTCATGAATTAAATAATGTCGTAATGAATATGAATAGGTAGGAAGTTTTTATATTAATTAAAGGTAATTGAATAATGCAGTGATTGAATAGGTAGGAGTTTTATAATAATTAAAAGGTGGTACTTAGAATTGAAGTATAGAAGTTGAAATAGCAATGATTATCATTGGTTGTGATAAAAGTAGGTATAAGTAGTTGTGTAATGTGTTTGGTGTAAGATTTTCGCGATGGCAGAACCAACCACAACTCAATCTATGCCATAGGCTTTTGAGGGGGCTTCGTTGCTTACCAGTGGATTGGGAATGTTGTTGCAGAGTCCGAAGCTGATATGCATTTATATGATTTCTTTACATCGAAAATATTACGTCTTGCTTAGGTTTTGGTATTATGTAGGAATTAGTGTAGTTATGCAGTTAGGTATATGTAGCGAAGATGTTGATGTATGTAATGTATATAGATAATGTAGATAGTGTATAGTGTATAATTGCTGAGAATTTCTTGATGTAGAAAGCGTAACCTGTGTGTAGAATGTGTATATATGTGTCTTTTATAATTATTAGGATAATGACTTTTTCTTTCAGTGACATAGTGATTCTATTC
>CAXARK010000057.1:0-17781 GCA_963971205.1 Aethes cnicana
AAAAAAAGTAAGGCATCGTTTTAATAATCGTTTTCGGTCATGTTCTTTGTATATCCCACATAAAATCGCTGAGAATACGCAGACGTGTTCGAAACGTGTCAAGTGGTTGAAAAACTCACACTAGGGCCCTCACTGACAATAGTTTCAAATGCAAATTTTAGCATCGTTGCAATAATAAAATACTTTGTGAAACTCTTGATATCACAAAATTGAAGTGATTTTACTTTAATTTAAAACATTTACATGAAGACGGGCTTTCAATCATTGCAGATTTATAACAGACATGTTATATAACATTTCCGCTGACCTGTGGCGTTAAAAAGGATACATAAAAATAACGTCATAAAGATTCTCACCTGCATTCGGTGTCAGAATGGGCTCGTTCTGGCCGCTTGCGCCGCGTTGATCCATGCCGCGTGCTGCCACGGATGGAGCGCCTGCGCATAACAAACGATCTAATACATGGAAATGCAATATACGTATAAACACATATTGACAAGGCAAACAAAGATTGCAGTGGCCTGAAGACTGAAGCACGCCTTCGATGCGTACGACAGATCAAGGTGGGTAATTGAATGACTGCTCCATAGACAATAAGTCTGTCATCATCATCATCATCATCATTTCAGCCGATAGACGTCCACTGCTGGACATAGGCCTCCCCAAGGCTCGCCACTCAGACCGGTCCTGTGCTACTTGCTTCCACCGGTTTCCCGCGACCTTCACGAGGTCGTCGCTCCATCTTGTTGGAGGCCTACCGACAGCTCGTCTCCCGGTTCGCGGACGCCACTCGAGAACTTTCCGGCCCCGTCGGCCATCAGTCCTGCGAGCAATGTGCCCCGCCCACTGCCACTTAAGGCTCGCAATTCTTCGGGCTATGTCGGTGGCCCTAGTTCTACTGCGGATGTCCTCATTTCTGATTTTATCACGCAGAGAAACCCCGAGCATAGCCCTCTCCATTGCCCTCTGAGTGATTTTGAGCCTTCTTATGAGGCCCGTCGTAAGCGCCCACGTCTCAACATAAAAATAATCAACTAAGTATAACTACTTGGTACCCTACTCAATCATTTCGTGAAATTGAGATGTAAAGTGAGCTTTAAGAGTGGCTGATGGTTTCCCGAGGGAGATGAGACTACAAGTAAAAGCCCAGACCCTTTCACGAAGAGAAGAGATTTGTGCTCATCTGTGGGACGTAGCTAGGCTGTTCCAGTGGAGGTGAGGTGATGATTTAAAACGATTTCTCACCTCATGGAGGGGTGGTGGCGCCGGCGGCGCTTCGGAGGCCGCGTGCAGACGTAGCAGCACACCCGCCAATAGAGAAACCTGGGAATGGTACAAAGAGCGCGAGGTTTTTTATCTTTATCACGAAGGACAATGACTTACAAACTTTCAGTATTTGGTAATTCTGGCTCAAGGATAAATTTTAAAACTTGTTGTTTACTTTTTCTTTACTGCAGGTATTTTATGGTCTATCTGTAATAACAACTACCCATAGAGAGGTTTCGTTGACCGTCGGCATATTGTTTCTTCTGACGAGCAACTCAGTATTGTGCTGAAATGCTGACATCCGGAGCGGTGATTTTGAAAATTGTGAATATTGTGATCCTAATGCGCACTTAATTCAATTCAATTCAATCATTTATTCAACAAATTGGCCACATAGGGGTACTTTTACACGTCAGAAAAAGAATTTACCAGCGCTTCCTATATAGACCCGTTGCTTGACAAGAAGCGCCGCAACAAACTCAAGCAGGCCTTTTTTCAAAAATTCCACGTAGTTACAAAATTTACATTTGCATTACATGTATAAAATATACATATAGGTACTTACTAAAATGACATTGAAGGGATGTATGTTAAGGCGGGCCATTAGAGCTGGTGAGCCCAACAGCAGCAGTTATTAGTGGCTTGATCATAGTACACCAGACCCTACCGCTCCAAGCTAAACGTCTTCTCTTCGACCGTTGCAAGCAGTCCGCGTACCTATAAGTAATGTGATGGCCGGCCAGAAACAGTACCTGAAGGAAGAAGCCATGACGTCCCCGATGTTGGAGAGGCACAGCAGCATGAGCGGGATGCCGAGGATGGCGTAGAAGATGGTCACCACCTTGCCGGTCTGCGTCTTCGGCGTGATGTGCCCGTAGCCTGCGCACACGCAACGTTCAATCATTCATTCAACAAATTGGCCAAATCTGGGAACTTTAATTTAAAAGGTCAGATAATATCCCTCCCTACAATACCTACTATACTTAGGGGAAAATTGATAAAAATGAGTTTTCCCAGAGATATTAGACCTAGCTAGATCGTTTTTAAGAACCCGTAAACCCGTATACTTATTTTCGTCCAAATCGTTAGAGCCATTTTTGAGATTGTTTGTATACTAAGGCGTGGCTCCTATATCCGCACGAAACGTCTCGTTTTGATTATATACGGATGGTAAAAAATTAACGATTCTCTATGGCTCAAATGTCAAACTTTAACGATCCGTAGACAAAACGAGGCGTTTTGTGTATAAATAAATATAAATTATAAATACTCGTATAGGCATGTGCAAGATTAACGCGTTTAAAGTATAAGCTTTATCAGCACTTCCTAGACCCATTGCCTCAGAAGAAATGCGGCAACCAAGTCAAAAGGAGTTGAAATTAGGCATTTTGTCCATAAATTCTAATGACCCGCCATAATTTTATTCTAATATTCATAGTTCACAAGTTTACCAAATCTTAATAGAAAAACATTACATTTCCACAGTTGTAATTAAATAAACTTCAATCTACATATAAACTTTGGTCTACATCGTATTCCCTAGGCGAATCCTGGCGAAACAAAAAACATACAATCGTAAATTAGCTTACCTACCAAAAATATATATCTCAAACAAACACAATTTTAACTACTATCTGCTAAGTATGAATGGAATGAGATCAAGTGTGAGCGAGTGAATGGGCACGTTACGCAAGCAGCGCGCACGCGCCAGCCGCGTGACGTCATCTGATAGCGGGTGAACGGTTCAACAGCTACTCGCCAATTTTGTTCAACTACTCGTAAGCATCGGTGGTTCAGTGGTAGAATGCTCGCCTGCCACGCGGGCGGCCCGGGTTCGATTCCCGGCCGATGCAGTTTATTTTTATATGTATGTTTTACCTTTTTAGAATAAGTACCCTTGGTGCTGGAATACTTATTATATACATATGCACGGTTATGTAAAAAAACTACTTATGATGTTATTGTCAAATATAGGATTGACGAAGAAAATTCGCAAACATCCCAGTATTTACTTATTGATTCTTGATGGTCTAAATCAATACTGTTAAAAGCAAAAATATTTATGGAATACAAAAAAAGTAACGTGGTGAATACAAAAAAATAACAAAATAAATAAGGTCCTGAAGGCGACGGTCAAGGCGTGAAAATAACCAGCAACATGCAACGTCGCAAATGGCGCTCCTCATTGTGTTCACAGCGCATTTTAATTTGCATCGTAAACAGAATGCAAGCTTTTTCTGATAAAGGGATGTAACTATACGTCTCATGTTCCTACCTACTCTACCGGACGCCCGCGACCTTCACCAGAGCCGTCACTAAGCAAAAGACGTCTACTCTCTCTCGTCAAAACTACACAAGAAAAAGATTTTACAATAAATCTCTTGAATCCTGAACCAAGGCAACGAGCAAGGCAAATCTACCGCCTATACTAATTTATTTCACAAATTTTAACAGTCCGTATTCAAAAGAATTTAACAACCGGATTGGCTCAGTTTCTATTGCTAACTTAGCGGGATACCGCTAGAGGCAAACTTTGTGCGATTCGAATTCGGATTACGAGTATGAATTCGGTAATAGCGTCTCCGTGGGAACAATACGTTTTTCTGGGATAAAAAGTACCTTGGCTAGTTTATAAACTACCCCATATGAAATTTTGTTACAATCCAACCAGTAGTTTTCGAGGTTAAATCCGGACATACATATAGGTACAAACATTTTTTCTAAAATGGTATTTTTTTTGTGTTCAAATAATAAAGTAAATAAGGATAAAAGAAAGTACTTATCAATCAAGTCGCCTCGACTTGATACTTTCTATTATTTTTCAAGTTACAGACGCGACTTCTTCTACAGACTTATTATTAGTAATACCTATAGAAATAAGGCCCTTTGTTGCGTTGACAATGCGTCTCAGATAAATATGATGCTCCTCCGAGCCTTCAAGTATGCATTCGTAAGACATGGTCGGATGGAAAAATTAAATTGAAAACATCGCCTTCAAACACGACACAGGTGAGTGCAAAAAACCGTCGAGTTGTGGAAACGTATCAAATGACATTATTAAGTCTTGTCTTGTGAATTTTCCGATATAAATATTTATACCTATTTTGTTTCTATTTATTTGTAACATTATTTATTCCTACAGTTTTTTACAAAAAAAAAATCAGCCGCAGATACCTTGCGGTTAAACAAAACATCCAGACGAATTGAGAGCCTCATCCTTTTTTTGAAGTGTGCTAAAAAGATCAATATCATTTAACGGTACGCGTTCATCAATGTTAGTAAAACTTTTATCAAGCAGGGGCTATATTCGAAGTCTTAAATAGGGATCTCCCTGTTCCCTTTCGGATCGCTCACGCGTCAAGTTGAACTTTAAATCTAGCTGCTTAAAGTTCACGCGACGCGTGAGCGATCCTGTAGGGAACAGGGAGATCCCTATTTTAAGACTTCGAATATAGCCCCAGGGAATATAAAATTTGTTCTCTTTAGCCCTCATCAGGCCTGAGGCTAACACCACTAAGCACGACAAAGCGAAGGAGCAATTAAAAACAAATTTTGAATAAAACCCATTGACCTACCTATAATAAGTAATAACATATGGACGAACAGTGCCTAACAGAATATGTCAAAATAGATGGAGCAAACTGACATTAGAAAATACGTTCCAACATGCTAATAACGCCTCTTTGTAACGAAGGCCAAACGGGTGCCCGAGCTGTTCGGGCACTCGTTTTGACGGGGTCATTTTTCTCCGGCTGATTGTGAATCCTTACTTATAATAGATAAATGATAAAACCTCTAATTTGGTCAATTATGTCCAATCGCTTTGAGTCACTGGTTTACGAGAGTTTACCTTGAAACATTTTCTTATCCTACCGATCAAGTTTTTGTGAACTGCCGATACTTAAATAAAATGTACAATAATAAACATGGTTTGTTTACTTTAACCCTCCAACTGCTTCATGTTAATACCTACTAAGTTCAAAATATTTAGGTTTATTAATACTAAGGGAAGTATTATGAAATGAGGTAACACTAGCCGATGCCCGCGACTTCGATTTTCGTACCCGATGATATACAATATAGGTAGTTATAGTTGTAGAAGTGTTGAAAAAACTGCTTCCGTAGAAAACCCCTACAAATTTCATAGGAATCGATCGAGCCGTTTCGGAGGAGTTTAGTTACAAACACTGTGACACGAGAATTTTATATATTAGAAGATATTATAGTTGACGTTACCATTATAGATTGTAAAATTTTTGTTTTCATAAAATTAAAAAAAGGACTTTACGATACGCACCTACCTATCTATCTTGTTTTATAGCTACAATATCCGTAGCATTTTGTTATTAGCCTCAGCAATGCTGTCGGCAATTACGCGGAAAACCCAAACAGGGGGCATTTTTTATTCAAGTATAAATATAATCTATAATCTAATGATTAGCATATTCAATTGGCCCAAAAGTTATTTGGTAAATCGATGAGGAGACACGCATCCGGCGGACGCTGGCGAGGCCGCCTCCTTCGCCGGACCACTGACCACTCCAATTATAACTTTTGGCAGTGTAAAAAACTGTATTTTGTCAGCTCTCATTATTAGTCAAACGAAAATGAATTTAATAGCTTTTCTCATGATTGGCGGGTTTTGTCACATCTCCGTGTTTTGTTTATCTTCTATACTAATAATAAGTCTGTAGAAGAAGTCGCGTCTGAAACTTGGAAATTGAAAGAAACTATCAAGTCGGGGGACAATACAATACAGTATTTCTTTATTGAACACCACACAATAGAGAAAAAACCGGCAAAGTGCGTGTCGGGCCACGCACAAAGTATAGGGTTCCGAAGTTTACGATGCCCACAGTACCTTTCTAAGACTTATTAGCATCTAGCTAGCCTGTGGTATGAATGACATGCCCGCCCGACACCCCTGCCGCTCGAGAAAAATCATCATCATAAGTTGGTCGACTATTACTCGTAAGTTTGTAAAGCCTACTTAGCTGTGATAGTTTTCCTTTCAACTAGAAAATTCAAAAAATTCAATTCAAAATTTAATCATTTATTCAGCAAATTGGCCACATAGGGGCACTTTTACACGTCAGAAAAGAATTTACTAGCGCTTCCTAGACCCATTGCTTGAGAAGAAGCGCCGCAACAAACTCAAGCAGAAGGCCTTTTTTCAAAATTTACACATAGATATAACATTTACATTACATGTATAAAATATACATATAGGTACGTACTACAATTACATTGAAGGGATGTATAGTCCCTAACTTAAACTTAAATCTAAGATCTTAGAGACGTTATATATGCCACAACCGTGATTTTTTTCAGCCATCCAAATACCACCATTTAGCAGGCAGGGGGGGGGGGGGGGACACGTGACCCTAACAAAAAATAGCACTTTAAAGCTTAATATTTCACAAACGCATCACTTAATCAAAAAATGGTTTTAGCAAACCCACAATATTTTTTAAGACCTATTCAACGATATACCGCACTATGGGGTAAGCAAGAAAAAAACTTTACATCCCCACTTTACGAGTAGGGGAGGTACCCTATAAAAAAATATATATCAACATTTTATTGTACCACTTTGTCAGCGTAACTAATATGCATATTCATGCCAAATTACAGCTTTCTAGAACTAAGCATCTCCGAGCAATAGTGCGGACAGACGGACGGACGGACGGACGGACGGACGGACGGGCATGGCGAAACTATAAGGGTTCCTTGTGGACTTCGGAACCCTAAAAAAGGACAGAACAAAAAGATCAGGAAAACATGTTGTCTGATCGCTAATAGAGCGACTATTTAGGGGGACTATTGTATAAACGATACTGAACACAAAATAACGTTTTTTAGAAAAAATAAATGTATGTATGTCCGGTTTTAACTCGAAAAGTACTGGACGAATTGCAACATAATTTGGTATGAGGGCAGTTTATAACACTGGTCAACATATAGGCACACGGCGGACACGATTTCGAACACAATTCGAATGCAGTGTCAATGTTACATGCGTGGACGTCTATGTGCGTGCGAGGACGTCTGTACACTTGTAAATGTGTGTATAATACTACGCGGGCCAATGATTCAGTCTCCATCTGCGAATGAAACAAATGACAGTAAGGGGGAGTTGGGCGCGAGTTGCGCGCCGGCTAGATTCAGGCGGGTGATTCCGTGGCCATTCTGTATCTAGTATACTATTAAATATTCTGTGATATAGGCTACTTTTCATCCGGAAAAATGCACATTTCCCGCGGGAATGCTATTAACGAATACAACGCGGACGAAGTCGCGGGCAGAACCTAGTTCAATTATGAACCTTCCAAATAAAAGAAGACATTTGCAACAACGCATCCATACTAAGAGAAGCATGCTAATAATAAATTATAAAGAAGTACTTACCTAATCCCATGCTTTGAATCCTCAGTAATGAAGAAACGATAAGAGGGAGAGAAAATGTACGACATGAAACAATAATATAAAACAAAAAACTACAATAGTACATTACAGACCTAGGGTGGTGAATTCGTAAATGTCCCAGAACGCAGGTTTCTGTGGCCCGAACCGAAGGTGAGGGCCATAAATATGAGATCTGGAGCTTTACGAATTACCGCCCGTGGTTTGTCATAAGTTTTACGTCTTGCCTTGGCCAAGAAGTGAGATTTTCTCTCCGCTTAGCGGGCAGAAAATCCCACTTTATGGCCAAGGGTGATGTAAAATATATAAATAAACTATAATCATACAGAAGTTTTGATTATTACCTACCAGTGACAATGAGCCGCCATATTAAACAAACACCATAGACCATAACGACGCGAGAGACAATAGGGCGCGTATTGCAAGTATTACGTTCCGAAACAATCCCAGAGCCGGCCTTCGGGTTAATTGGACCGGAGATAAGAAATGATCTTGCATTGCAACATTATCATTCTTCCCAGCCGACGCAGCCTTCAGGGCAGCCTGGGGTGCTAAATATGTTAACACGTGTACCTATTACAGACCAGTAAATAGATCCGAATTAAAAGCCTAATCTCATACTGACAATTTGACCAATCTGAGGGTCCTATTGATAGTTTAAATGCAAGTCATTGATTCTAGTTACCAAAGTACAAGTTGTAGGTTCCAACAAGAAGAACCGACTCGTAAAGATCGCTGCCGGGGCTATATTCGAAGTCTTAAAATAGGGATATCCCGCGTCGCGTGAACTTAGCAGCTAGATTTAAAGTTCAACTTGATGCGTCAGCGATCCTATAGGTAGGGAACAGCGAGATCACTATTTAAGACTTCGAATATAGCCCCTTTTATTCGATATCGAGTATGCTGCAGACTGACACGAATGGAAAATCTTATGTTTATTATTATTTATTTATTTAAACTTCATTGCACATACAAAATGTATATGTTCACAATAGGGGATCTCTATTGATTCTGAACCAAAGTGTATGTTTACAGTTCATATCAAATCAAATCAAATTATTTATTCAGCAAATAAGTAGGACACATCTGGGCACTTTTACACGTCAGAGATGAATTTACCAGCGCTTCCAAGACCCATTGTTTGAGAAGAAGGGACGCAATAACCTTAGCAGAAGGCCTTTTTTTCAAAAATTCTACTAACAAATTTCACATCACACACATACACACATATCACATTTACATTCAATTCAAAATTCAAAATTCTATCATTTATTCAGCAAATTGGCCACATAGGGGCACTTTTACACGTCAGAAAAGAATTTACTAGCGCTTCCTAGACCCATTGCTTGAGAAGAAGCGCCGCAACAAACTCAAGCAGAAGGCCTTTTTTCAAAATTTACACATAGTTATAACATTTACTTTACATTATACACGGTATTGTCTGTAATAGGAACAAACCCCCAAACCCTTTAATTCATCAGTACTTGAGTCCTAATGGTTTCAATTTGGTTTCAATTAATTGAAATAAACAATGTTTTCTAACAATATTAATCGAGCTCGCAATGTAAGTATTCCAAACATATTGTGCCCGTGACATTGTCATTCATGATTGTTTTCAATAATTTGAAGTAAATTCACTGTGGATCCGATTACCGTACGTACTAAAATAGGGATGACGACAACTTTTTTCCCTTAGTCTATCAGGAAGATTATTGAAAAGTATTGGACACGTAGGTTAGGTACGATTTATACCTAACGGTGACGCAGTTAGCCCCCACTCTCCAACTTTAATGCATTTTAACTTAGTAATTTTTTATTAATTTCATAAAACAAAAAATACGTGTCTAATATTTTTTTATTACCTGAATTACGGACTAATTAGAATTTCGATTTCTTCACCCTGTCGTCATCCCTATTACATTTAAGGGATGTGTAGTCCCTAATTTAAACTTTTGGAAATGTAAAGTCTTATATGAGCACAGATTAGACAGATATTACTCATGATCATAATCAGTAGAGTAGAGTCTAGAAGCAGTATAGCTCACAAGCCTTGATAACCTAATTGTTGTGTTTCTCTTTTGGGAACTGGATGACACACGGAGAGCTTAATTATAAACTTGAGTGATAGGCCCTGACGTTGATCCCAAATTTAATAGACACACCTGTTGGCTCTTTACCCAATTGTTATAAGATTAACTGTCCGGTATTATTGCAGATAAGGTGATTTCATCACGAAAGCTGCCCTGTGACCTTGACCTTACGCTCAGGGCTGAACCGCTCCGATGACATTTTTAAAAGCAGACCCAACTTTGGTAGTAAAATTACTACCGAAGCCGCCGCCTTATGTACCAAAGGCAATAAGTTCGGATCCCGAGGAATGCGGCTAACTTGTTGTTGAAGATCTGATGTAACCTCCTGCCGTCAGAAGACCTCAGTATGCTTGTTTTAGTTGCATTTTTTTTGTTTACTTCGCATATTGAATCAAAGTTTACTTTATTGCGTTATATCATTTAGAATAGAAGTTTCTATGCATTTAACAACGTCTACGTCTAGATTGCCGCTATGGCTAGAGCTAAGTCTAGTCTATTGCTGTCTACTGTTTACATTAAGTCATGTAGAATATTACCAAATATTTCCAAAAATAATCTCGCAAATCAATGTGCTCTATCCTTCTCTCTTTGTCTTTCATTTTAAAGAGATTTTATTTCAGCTTCCTGACAATCCAGACATTCTCCATGGCTCCTAAGTAATATAATGTTTCGAGTGACAATCACAATTACAATAACCAAGATCAGCAGTAATTTGAAAAATGCCCTTTGAAAACATTTGTTCGTAAGTATAAATATTTGCACACAGTAAGTGCGCAAAGGACCCATCTTATGTACTTACATCATGCGTGCGTATTAAGGAATAATATACTCTGTGTCAACGGCGTAAGTGCTACGCCGCGTGGTTTGTTAGTCGTGGTATATCTCCGGGTTTTATATTGACTGTAAGGAGCTGCGCGGGCGCTGAAACCGCAGTGCCTTCGCCGAGGGCGCCGCGCGCAGCCGTACAGTGTGATCTAGCAACTTAATACAATAAAATAATTCAACAAATTAATACCAATATTATACACTATTAAAATAATCTTCGAACTTCGAGAAAATAGTGTGGAGTGATCTGATGATGTTCTTCGGTTTGTATATGTTTTATTACTTTCGTCTGATATTGATTTTATTTCGTAATGTTTTAAAGCTTTATTATTTTGGTACACTTCTAATTTAAATTGTAAATTAGTTATTTGTATTTTATTTGAAATGAGAATTACATACTAACATTTCCGCAAAGGAACCCTAATCTTTATTATTAAATTAAGGTCTATGCCATTGCGGAACAACACTACCTTCTTAACTCATCTTTTACGATCTGCAATAACTTAGCCTTCAATTTTAAATACACCTAAAACTAGGTACCCAAATAGTAAGTAAATCGAAACTGCTTTCTTTTCCTTCCCCCTACATAAGTACTTATTATCCCATATACTCGTACTTGGGATTAGACTGTTTTTCCTCTTTTTCCATGCTCATAGTTGGTAAGTAGATCTTTTCCAGTCATCAATAGCAAAACACAAGGTGTTACTGCGTCCTCAGTCATACAAAACTGCTTTGTATTTTTTAAGTGAACTAACCAAAATGAGCAACCGTAAAATGTTATTTGAAATATGCGTGTATGTGCAAACCACAACAAACCGGCGCAAGCGCCGTTCCACAAAAGGTTCCGTTGCCTCAGATGATCCTTGAAGTTTGCGCAAGCCGCCCGCCCACGCCGGTACAACGATACCAGGCGACAGTGTCGTTACCAAATGAACTGCATCGATTGCTGCGTCTCTTCGATATAACATACGGTGACTAGATACCAATGCGGTAGTGGATACTGAATGCAATGTTATCTCAATGATATCATTTATATCAAAAAGGTGCATTTGGTACGAGACAGCAACAAAGCTAGTTTTGTACAAATTATCGTTTATGACAGGTCTATTTTGAAAGTTCTGTGTCCTAAGACTTGACTATTGGTTGATGTCATTATTAGTTAACTTGAAAGAAACTGCTCAAACTGGTGAAGTGCAATAACTGGAGTGATGAAGACGAAGTAAAGTTAGTAACACTTTATTGTAAAATTAAAAACTCCGACAGACTGCGATGTCAATGTCAAGTTCACTATATGATTATCATTTCTTTGGGTCGGTTCACTTGACACCGACTTCGCAGTCTGTCGGAGTTTGAAGGCGGTTTTTATTTTTTTATTTAGAAATTTTTTTCGGCTACAGTTTCCAAACATTACTATAGAAGTACGTAAGTAACTCTGAAGTCTTCGAAATTAACACCAAAATCATCTATGTGCTAGCCAATTTCAAGGAGTTCCCTCATTTTCTCATGGATCCCGTCATCAGAACTGAACCAAATTAATATGGGACCAACTTGGAAGTACCACCTTTCGAACAAAAAAATAATCATCGAAATCGGTTCACGTTTACTATTTATTTTTGGTGAACATACATTAAAAAAAAAAAAAAAAGATTCCGACGAATTGAGAACCTCCTCCTTTTTTCGAAGTCGGTTAAAAAGACACAAAAATATAGTTAACTTTTAGGTACGATGTCTTGAATTCTTCTTCTCTCTGTCCTGTGCTCCTCTCTTCTGGTCATAATAAGACGGGACACTTGCTCTTTCCTTCTTCAGGTCAAAGAATGTTAAGCGGAGTGTGCCTCTGCCTCTTCTTTCTTCCATTTTATCTTCCATAATGGAACGTTTATCCATGTATTTTTTTTGTAATAGAACAGAGGGTTATACCCGCAGGAACTTCTTACAGCAGGAATACTTGACGAGTTACCTATCTAAGTATGTGCGCTATATTTTATTATATGATGGTGTCTGTGCGCATATAGCGCACATACTTAGGTAGGTAATTGTTCTGTGATATAGCATCTCCGAATCCTCCTAAGCGGAGGTACTACTAAATAATTATCGCATTCCCATAATCGTTATTAAGTTGACATGACATCGGCCTTTGTTTTTGATTCAGGTGCAGGCCGCGACACGTTTACTAACACAGGGTGTTATGACATGACCGATTGTGTAATGTGTATTAACAATCGGAATATTATATCACGTAGTAGGTATACTATTCAGATTATTTTACGGCACAGTGACATTGACAGTGACATATTTAGATCTACCCATAGATAAAAATTAGTCTGCTATTAAATTGTGAAGTAGGCCATGATTGCAAAAACTACTTTACCAAACTCGTAGATATCGATAATATTGAATGAATCGCAAAATTTTGCAGCCCCATTAGAACGACTTGAATCCCTAATGTCAAACGAAACCGCTAAACCAGGGTATGACGCGTCCTAAATCCAACACACTGACTTTGAGCCACAGATTATGATTACCAGGATTATGTCGTCAACATAGGTACCTACAACTTCTTATTAAAGAAAGCATATGAAAACGGTGAACTTCAAAAAAAGGAGAAGGTTCTCAATTCGTCGGAATCTTTTTTTTTATGTATGTTCACCAAAAATAAATAGTAAACGTGAACCGATTTCGATGATTCTTTTTTTGTTCGAAAGGTGGTAGTACTTCCAAATTGGTCCCATTTTAATTTGGTACAGTTCTGATGATGGGATCCATGAGAAAATGAGGAAACTCCTCCAAATTTGCTAGCACGTAGATGATTTTGGTGTCAATTTCGAGGACTTCAGAGTTACTTGTGTACTTTTATAGTAATGTTTGGAAACTGTAGCCGAAAAAAAATTTTTAAATAAAAAATAAAAACCACCTTCAAACTCCGACAGACTGCGAAGTCGGTGTCAAGTGAACCGACCCAAAGAAATGATAATCATATAGTGAACTTGACATTGACATCGCAGTCTGTCGGAGTTTGAAGCCGTTTTTTTTATTTATTTTTTCTAAATAGTTACCAAACTTGGAGCTCTGGTAGAATTGCCATGAAGAAAAGCAAATATTATTTAAAAAAAACTGTTGTTCAGGCGCGTGGTGTGTGGTGGCGCTGGCGGGCGCGTGCGCCGGCGAGCGCTGGCGCTGGGAGGACCCCGCGGGCGCATCCTCCGTGCGCATCGACACCAAGGTCCGCTTCATCGACGACGACGCCAGCGCAAGGTCAGCTCCGATCATACACGTGACTATCACCATACCACACGGTGGACACGGCCTAAAAAGCATGATTTCGAACACAATTCGAATGAAGTGTCAATATTTGCGTGCGAGGTCTGTACACTTGTAAATGTGTGTGTACCTACCAGTACGCGGACCAACGATTCACTCTCCATCTCCGGATGAAACAAATGCCGGTAAGGCGAGTTGGGCGCGAGTTGCGCGTGGGCTAGATTCAGGCGGGTGATTCCGTGACCAATGGGGAGTATCGTTTCTTTGCTCACCAGTTGGCGCCACTGTTGACTAAGGTCCAGAGATATAGCTGTCAAAGGCGACTTTATAAGATCGGCGCCGAAACAAAGTTTTAAATCTTGAATCTCATTAGGTTTATTAATTATAAATAACTATCATCATATCGAGTAGCTATACCGCAATGTTGTGCAGTTCAGTTTCGTTCGGCTTTTTTTCATTTTTTTTCAAAGCGTTGACATTGATCGCCAAATAATCCATATTTGCGATAATTTCACGAAGGAGATCACTTTTCAACAAGTTAATTAAAGAAATTATCATTTATGTCACGAAGCCCGCCAGAACCAGTGAAAAGTGAATGTTATTGGACCTCACGCGACACTAGCGCCCCTAGTGGCAAATTCACACGCGATAGCCCCCATTTTGTACGTATAGTACTACTAGCTTTTTCCCCGCAACTTCGTATGCGCAATATTGAAATGAAAAATCCCGTTTTTTCCGTTCCCGTGGGAATTTCGGGAAATCCTCTCTTAGTGCTCTCCTACGTTCCCTAAGGAACCTGCATGCCAAATTTCAGCTCTCTACGACTAGTAGTTTCGGCTCTACGTTGGTCGATCAGTCAGTCAGTCAGTCAGTTTCTAGAATGATCCCGATAAGTAGAAGACATGTGTTGGTAAGGATCCAAAAAAATCAAGAATATGCGCCTCCTTGGAAGGCTTGCAATTCAATCCTCAGTTTACTAGTATTGTACCTATATGGTATTGGTATATAGGTTTTATTCCTGAAAAAAGAAGTTCCTGCGGGAACGCTATAATCGAATTCCACGCGAATGAAGTCGCGGGCATGAGACATTTATAAACCAATCTTGGGAATCAGAGATTTTTAACTAACGTCAACACGAAGATTTATCTATTGAATTACAGTGCGGCCTTGGCCTTATTATAGTCTGCTACCTTACTACATTTGCATACTGGTTATTAATTAATTGTCTTCTTGCTGAGGACTCTCATCAAAAATCCCCGCATAGTCATCAAACCGCTCGAGCGTCACTGCTGTTCACGCGACTCCTTGGCCGACAAAGATACCATTACTATTGTTCAATGGACTGATATTGCAGGTGTGGCATCTGACACTAGAATGGCTGTACTTAGAGCAACTTGCGTCATTCAGTAAAGTCAGGAAGCAACGATTTTGCGCGCTCGCTCGTTCAGTTCTTTGTAAACAAACTGACAGTTTTCGGTTGTCGACAACGCATGCTACATATTAATTTCAATGATAATAAATTATGTTTTACGACTCATTTGAAAGCATGACTGCTAATTTACTGACCTTCATGGATGCATGTCATTTTGCGTCAATGATTTACTTTGATCGATTCTTTGCTAATTGGTTTGTTTCAAAATGTTACTACTGTTACGTGAATTGCGCTACCGTCCTTTGCAATGTCTCAATTCGCCGGCATTGCGCATGTTACTAGCAGAGAATTCCAAAATTACATTATGGCCTTTCGCCTACCGTTGAACCACATCCAATCACTTGTCACTCTTGTCAGTTGCCACACGGTGCCTTTGGCAAGTGCAAAAAATGCTCGCAGGCTTCCGCAACGAGAGGCCGGCTCGTGGACCGTTTTAGCAATCTTTTGATTGATTTTCACTGTCGACTCGGTTGCGTTGCTTCAGTTATAAGAATCGAGGCTAATATCAAACAGATAATAACCGCATGTTCACACGTGATTGGGCTATGCTAGTTTCTATTACCTTGTTGAACTAAGTTTAGGTATAGGTACCTACCGTGCCCGACTTGTCTGTTTTGTTTCGCAAGCGGCTCACAAAGGCGATTGTACAAAACACGATGCGTGTGATATAATTGGTATAAACTAGTGAAGATCCTTATTGCGTGTCTGAGTATCTGATCTTAACCGTCTTTAGTTTACGTACCTACGAAGCAATTCACACCGATTTTTTTTTTCCTCATTGAAGATGTTTTGAGCGATATGAGCCCTGTTGTTTAGGACATAATGAGGGAATACATGAAATTGATAGAATCAGGTGTTACTTTGCGGAAATCCATAAAGAGATGACAACCAATAACATTGCTTTTCCACTACAAATTCGATATGACTAGCCAGCCACACCAATGCTGTCAGTATAACAATATTCAATATTTTACTGCATCTTTAAACAAAAAAACCAATAAAAATACAATACAAAACAACAGACAACAAACGTGTTTCGCCGCTCTCCGGGGCATCATCAGGCATCGAGGGAATACATGCAATGAAGTAACTTGGACTAACAATACCCCACATAACCCACATTGGTTGATCCAATTAGAAGGTTTCAAATTAGGTGCTCTTGTTTTTTTACTGTCCGGTTTCATCTCGCTAGGCGGCGACAAAAACGAAACTTTTCTCTTCTTGTTTTTGATTGAGTCATTCTTTATCCTACTTACTCGTAGGTGCTTGCTTTCTTTCTTTCATCCATAACGTTTCTATCTAAACCGCCAAAATCCCTATAATTCCAGGCAGCGGTACAACAAACTGCACGCTGATGAGATCAAAGAGCCGACCGAGACGGGCGGCTTCTACAACCGGCCGGCCGGCGCCGACTCCGGCCGCTTCCCGGTCCGCAGCGAGCCGCAGCGGCAGCGGCTCGTGGCGGCGTCGCGGGACGGCTCCCGGAGGTACCATCGGCCAAAAAGAACCACTTTAGCTTTTACTTAGGAACAGGTTAATACCCAAAGCTTAAAGGTATTTAGTAGTTCCGGGTGACCTTCGAAAGCCAATGATTTAATTGTCTTACTATATTTTAAGTGCACGAGTCTTATGTTGTTGCGTTGTTATTATGTTAGTATAAGTAATACCTAACAATACAATCATATTATATGTCGTGTTCGTATCGCAGGTTCTCTGACGGTACCCTAGATTCGCTGCAGTACTGCAAGTGTGTTTCGACGCCGGAATGCACGCCGCGCACGGATCTGCCGGTGACTCTCTTCTTGACTTCTAAGAACATAATTATTCACTTTATGTATGGTGAGTGATCTAAAGTTGTGGTTTATTTTTCCAGCAAGCCTGCGCGTCTGGCATGTTCCTCTGCTGCTACAAACGACCGAACAAAGCTGATCAACAATATTCCGGTAAGATGATGGATAAATTTATACATTTAGGTGTCGTAAATATTTGCTCATTGGGTGAATTTTATTTACAGAATACTTTAACGAAGTAGACGACGAGCGCCCGATGCTGCTGCCCAGTCATCAAAACAGAGGCGGCCCCTTCCCCGCCGCGCCGGTGCTCGCCGCGCCGCTCCCCAACCCGAGGAAGTTCGGGAACCAGCGACCTGTCCTCGCGGGCCCGGACGGCCCGAGCGGCGTCATCGGACCTAATCAACGAAACCCTGGAGTCTTAGTCGGTCCCGGGGGACCTAGCGGAGTCATCGGCCCCAACCACCGCGACGACCGCGTGCTCGCGGGACCGGGCGGGCCCGGCCAGCGGCACCCGGCCGTGCTCGTCGGCCCAGAGGGTCCTTCAGGACACATTGGACCGCAGCAATCATCGAACTCGGGAATTCTCGTCGGCCCGGACGGACCTACAGGACAAATTGGTCCCGAAGAAACAGCTCCGAGAGGGGTCTTGGTAGGCCCTGGAGGCCCCACGGGAGTTCTAGGTCCCCGGCAG
>CAXARK010000058.1:0-15226 GCA_963971205.1 Aethes cnicana
TGCAGGCCTTCTACGACCTGCACCGCATCTTCCAGGTACTACCTACCCTACCGACCGCGAGCTGCAGGCCTTCTACGACCTGCACGCCATCTTCCAGGTACTACCTACCCTACGACCGGGCCCACGCGAGCTGCAGGCCTTCTACGACCTGCACGCCATCTTCCAGGTACTACCTACCCTACCGACCGCGCCGCCACCGCGAGCTGCAGGCCTTCTACGACCTGCACGCCATCTTCCAGGTACTACCTACCCTACCGACCGCGAGCTGCAGGCCTTCTACGACCTGCACGCCATCTTCCAGGTACTACCTACCCTACCGACCGCGCCGCCACCGCGAGCTGCAGGCCTTCTACGACCTGCACGCCATCTTCCAGGTACTACCTACCCTACCGACCGCGAGCTGCAGGCCTTCTACGACCTGCACGCCATCTTCCAGGTACTACCTACCCTACCGACCCCCACCGCGAGCTGCAGGCCTTCTACGACCTGCACGCCATCTTCCAGGTACTACCTACCCTACCGACCGCGAGCTGCAGGCCTTCTACGACCTGCACGCCATCTTCCAGGTACTACCTACCCTACCGACCGCGAGCTGCAGGCCTTCTACGACCTGCACGCCATCTTCCAGGTACTACCTACCCTACCGACCGCGCCGCCACCGCGAGCTGCAGGCCTTCTACGACCTGCACGCCATCTTCCAGGTACTACCTACCCTACCGACCGCGAGCTGCAGGCCTTCTACGACCTGCACGCCATCTTCCAGGTACTACCTACCCTACCGACCGCGAGCTGCAGGCCTTCTACGACCTGCACGCCATCTTCCAGGTACTACCTACCCTACCGACCGCGAGCTGCAGGCCTTCTACGACCTGCACGCCATCTTCCAGGTACTACCTACCCTACCGACCGCGCACCGCGAGCTGCAGGCCTTCTACGACCTGCACGCCATCTTCCAGGTACTACCTACCCTACCGACCGCGCCGCCACCGCGAGCTGCAGGCCTTCTACGACCTGCACGCCATCTTCCAGGTACTACCTACCCTACCGACCGCGCACCGCGAGCTGCAGGCCTTCTACGACCTGCACGCCATCTTCCAGGTACTACCTACCCTAACCGACCGCGAGCTGCAGGCCTTCTACGACCTGCACGCCATCTTCCAGGTACTACCTACCCTACCGACCGCGAGCTGCAGGCCTTCTACGACCTGCACGCCATCTTCCAGGTACTACCTACCCTACCGACCGCGCCGCCACCGCGAGCTGCAGGCCTTCTACGACCTGCACGCCATCTTCCAGGTACTACCTACCCTACCGACCGCGCCGCCACCGCGAGCTGCAGGCCTTCTACGACCTGCACGCCATCTTCCAGGTACTACCTACCCTACCGACCGCGCCGCCACCGCGAGCTGCAGGCCTTCTACGACCTGCACGCCATCTTCCAGGTACTACCTACCCTACCGACCGCGCCGCCACCGCGAGCTGCAGGCCTTCTACGACCTGCACGCCATCTTCCAGGTACTACCTACCCTACCGACCGCGCCGCACCGCGAGCTGCAGGCCTTCTACGACCTGCACGCCATCTTCCAGGTACTACCTACCCTACCGACCGCGCCGCCACCGCGAGCTGCAGGCCTTCTACGACCTGCACGCCATCTTCCAGGTACTACCTACCCTACCGACCGCGCCGCCACCGCGAGCTGCAGGCCTTCTACGACCTGCACGCCATCTTCCAGGTACTACCTACCCTACCGACCGCGAGCTGCAGGCCTTCTACGACCTGCACGCCATCTTCCAGGTACTACCTACCCTACCGACCGCGAGCTGCAGGCCTTCTACGACCTGCACGCCATCTTCCAGGTACTACCTACCCTACCGACCGCGCCGCCACCGCGAGCTGCAGGCCTTCTACGACCTGCACGCCATCTTCCAGGTACTACCTACCCTACCGCCACCGCGAGCTGCAGGCCTTCTACGACCTGCACGCCATCTTCCAGGTACTACCTACCCTACCGACCGCGCCGCCACCGCGAGCTGCAGGCCTTCTACGACCTGCACGCCATCTTCCAGGTACTACCTACCCTACCGACCGCGCCGCCACCGCGAGCTGCAGGCCTTCTACGACCTGCACGCCATCTTCCAGGTACTACCTACCCTACCGACCGCGCCGCCACCGCGAGCTGCAGGCCTTCTACGACCTGCACGCCATCTTCCAGGTACTACCTACCCTACCGACCGCGCCGCCACCGCGAGCTGCAGGCCTTCTACGACCTGCACGCCATCTTCCAGGTACTACCTACCCTACCGACCGCGAGCTGCAGGCCTTCTACGACCTGCACGCCATCTTCCAGGTACTACCTACCCTACCGACCGCGAGCTGCAGGCCTTCTACGACCTGCACGCCATCTTCCAGGTACTACCTACCCTACCGACCGCGCCGCCACCGCGAGCTGCAGGCCTTCTACGACCTGCACGCCATCTTCCAGGTACTACCTACCCTACCGACCGCGCCGCCACCGCGAGCTGCAGGCCTTCTACGACCTGCACGCCATCTTCCAGGTACTACCTACCCTACCGACCGCGCCGCCACCGCGAGCTGCAGGCCTTCTACGACCTGCACGCCATCTTCCAGGTACTACCTACCCTACCGACCGCGCCGCCACCGCGAGCTGCAGGCCTTCTACGACCTGCACGCCATCTTCCAGGTACTACCTACCCTACCGACCGCGAGCTGCAGGCCTTCTACGACCTGCACGCCATCTTCCAGGTACTACCTACCCTACCGACCGCGAGCTGCAGGCCTTCTACGACCTGCACGCCATCTTCCAGGTACTACCTACCCTACCGACCGCGCCGCCACCGCGAGCTGCAGGCCTTCTACGACCTGCACGCCATCTTCCAGGTACTACCTACCCTACCGACCGCGCCGCCACCGCGAGCTGCAGGCCTTCTACGACCTGCACGCCATCTTCCAGGTACTACCTACCCTACCGACCGCGCCGCCACCGCGAGCTGCAGGCCTTCTACGACCTGCACGCCATCTTCCAGGTACTACCTACCCTACCGACCGCGCCGCCACCGCGAGCTGCAGGCCTTCTACGACCTGCACGCCATCTTCCAGGTACTACCTACCCTACCGACCGCGCCGCCACCGCGAGCTGCAGGCCTTCTACGACCTGCACGCCATCTTCCAGGTACTACCTACCCTACCGACCGCGCCGCCACCGCGAGCTGCAGGCCTTCTACGACCTGCACGCCATCTTCCAGGTACTACCTACCCTACCGACCGCGAGCTGCAGGCCTTCTACGACCTGCACGCCATCTTCCAGGTACTACCTACCCTACCGACCGCGAGCTGCAGGCCTTCTACGACCTGCACGCCATCTTCCAGGTACTACCTACCCTACCGACCGCGCCGCCACCGCGAGCTGCAGGCCTTCTACGACCTGCACGCCATCTTCCAGGTACTACCTACCCTACCGACCGCGCCGCCACCGCGAGCTGCAGGCCTTCTACGACCTGCACGCCATCTTCCAGGTACTACCTACCCTACCGACCGCGAGCTGCAGGCCTTCTACGACCTGCACGCCATCTTCCAGGTACTACCTACCCTACCGACCGCGAGCTGCAGGCCTTCTACGACCTGCACGCCATCTTCCAGGTACTACCTACCCTACCGACCGCGCCGCCACCGCGAGCTGCAGGCCTTCTACGACCTGCACGCCATCTTCCAGGTACTACCTACCCTACCGACCGCGAGCTGCAGGCCTTCTACGACCTGCACGCCATCTTCCAGGTACTACCTACCCTACCGACCGCGAGCTGCAGGCCTTCTACGACCTGCACGCCATCTTCCAGGTACTACCTACCCTACCGACCGCGCCGCCACCGCGAGCTGCAGGCCTTCTACGACCTGCACGCCATCTTCCAGGTACTACCTACCCTACCGACCGCGAGCTGCAGGCCTTCTACGACCTGCACGCCATCTTCCAGGTACTACCTACCCTACCGACCGCGCCGCCACCGCGAGCTGCAGGCCTTCTACGACCTGCACGCCATCTTCCAGGTACTACCTACCCTACCGACCGCGCCGCCACCGCGAGCTGCAGGCCTTCTACGACCTGCACGCCATCTTCCAGGTACTACCTACCCTACCGACCGCGCCGCCACCGCGAGCTGCAGGCCTTCTACGACCTGCACGCCATCTTCCAGGTACTACCTACCCTACCGACCGCGAGCTGCAGGCCTTCTACGACCTGCACGCCATCTTCCAGGTACTACCTACCCTACCGACCGCGAGCTGCAGGCCTTCTACGACCTGCACGCCATCTTCCAGGTACTACCTACCCTACCGACCGCGCCGCCACCGCGAGCTGCAGGCCTTCTACGACCTGCACGCCATCTTCCAGGTACTACCTACCCTACCGACCGCGAGCTGCAGGCCTTCTACGACCTGCACGCCATCTTCCAGGTACTACCTACCCTACCGACCGCGCCGCCACCGCGAGCTGCAGGCCTTCTACGACCTGCACGCCATCTTCCAGGTACTACCTACCCTACCGACCGCGAGCTGCAGGCCTTCTACGACCTGCACGCCATCTTCCAGGTACTACCTACCCTACCGACCGCGAGCTGCAGGCCTTCTACGACCTGCACGCCATCTTCCAGGTACTACCTACCCTACCGACCGCGAGCTGCAGGCCTTCTACGACCTGCACGCCATCTTCCAGGTACTACCTACCCTACCGACCGCGCCGCCACCGCGAGCTGCAGGCCTTCTACGACCTGCACGCCATCTTCCAGGTACTACCTACCCTACCGACCGCGCCGCCACCGCGAGCTGCAGGCCTTCTACGACCTGCACGCCATCTTCCAGGTACTACCTACCCTACCGACCGCGAGCTGCAGGCCTTCTACGACCTGCACGCCATCTTCCAGGTACTACCTACCCTACCGACCGCGCCGCCACCGCGAGCTGCAGGCCTTCTACGACCTGCACGCCATCTTCCAGGTACTACCTACCCTACCGACCGCGCCGCCACCGCGAGCTGCAGGCCTTCTACGACCTGCACGCCATCTTCCAGGTACTACCTACCCTACCGACCGCGAGCTGCAGGCCTTCTACGACCTGCACGCCATCTTCCAGGTACTACCTACCCTACCGACCGCGAGCTGCAGGCCTTCTACGACCTGCACGCCATCTTCCAGGTACTACCTACCCTACCGACCGCGCCGCCACCGCGAGCTGCAGGCCTTCTACGACCTGCACGCCATCTTCCAGGTACTACCTACCCTACCGACCGCGCCGCCACCGCGAGCTGCAGGCCTTCTACGACCTGCACGCCATCTTCCAGGTACTACCTACCCTACCGACCGCGCCGCCACCGCGAGCTGCAGGCCTTCTACGACCTGCACGCCATCTTCCAGGTACTACCTACCCTACCGACCGCGCCGCCACCGCGAGCTGCAGGCCTTCTACGACCTGCACGCCATCTTCCAGGTACTACCTACCCTACCGACCGCGCCGCCACCGCGAGCTGCAGGCCTTCTACGACCTGCACGCCATCTTCCAGGTACTACCTACCCTACCGACCGCGCCGCCACCGCGAGCTGCAGGCCTTCTACGACCTGCACGCCATCTTCCAGGTACTACCTACCCTACCGACCGCGAGCTGCAGGCCTTCTACGACCTGCACGCCATCTTCCAGGTACTACCTACCCTACCGACCGCGAGCTGCAGGCCTTCTACGACCTGCACGCCATCTTCCAGGTACTACCTACCCTACCGACCGCGCCGCCACCGCGAGCTGCAGGCCTTCTACGACCTGCACGCCATCTTCCAGGTACTACCTACCCTACCGACCGCGAGCTGCAGGCCTTCTACGACCTGCACGCCATCTTCCAGGTACTACCTACCCTACCGACCGCGAGCTGCAGGCCTTCTACGACCTGCACGCCATCTTCCAGGTACTACCTACCCTACCGACCGCGCCGCCACCGCGAGCTGCAGGCCTTCTACGACCTGCACGCCATCTTCCAGGTACTACCTACCCTACCGACCGCGAGCTGCAGGCCTTCTACGACCTGCACGCCATCTTCCAGGTACTACCTACCCTACCGACCGCGCCGCCACCGCGAGCTGCAGGCCTTCTACGACCTGCACGCCATCTTCCAGGTACTACCTACCCTACCGACCGCGAGCTGCAGGCCTTCTACGACCTGCACGCCATCTTCCAGGTACTACCACAGAATATTTAATAGTACTACTACATACAGAATGGCCACAAAACCAGCCGCCTGAATCTAGCCGGCGCGCAACTCGCCTTACCGTCATTTGTTTCATCCGGAGATGGTGAGTTCGTTGGCCCGCGTACTAGTACACACACATTTACAAGTGTACAGACGTCCTCGCACGCCGACAATTGACACTTCATTCGAATTGTGTTCGAAATCGTGCTTTTATAGGCCGTGTCCGTATATGTTCTAATGATATCTAACTATATTTTCCAGGAACAAGACAGACCTCGGGCGATCTATGCCATAAGCATGCACTGGTTCAGACAGTGGCAGGCGTTCGTACGGGACCGGACTCAACAGCCGCCCCCGCCTGTTGACAACAGGGGGATCGTCACCAAGCAGGTACGGAGAGAGAGACAGACAGACAATGTCAGATGTTCGCGTTCAATCATCTCTACCACCAGCTGAGCAGCGCAAAGCGGTTCCTTTAGATTTTTTCCAATTATTTTTCTTTCTAAACCACCCCTGAATCAAGGAGAATAAAACATAAACAAAAAAGAATCAGCCAAATCGGTTCAGCAGTTCTCGAGTCAATTAATTTATATACAGATAGATGTAGATACGATCATTGTAATGCAATCGTGCTATCCCTAAAAATGCGTCCTAAAACATTCAGAACACTAAAAATCAAGAAAACAGACAACCCTGCATAACTATTCGTTTGCTATCCGCAGGAGGTCGACGGTATCACAACGTACGTGCTAAAGCACGGCTCCGACCACGCCCAGCTCAGCGAGGAGCTGTGGCGTTTCTTCACAGACATCTACGGCGGCGGGCCCGAGGTGCGCCTGCGCGCGCCGCCCGCCCCCCCGCCGCCCCCGCTCACCCGCAACTACTCGGAGTCCGACCGCGAAGACTACTGCGCCAAGTCCACCTCAGAAATCAACCTACGAGACTGCCAAGCCGAACTACAAAAGAATCAATCCCTGCAAAACTTGCGCACAAAAAACTCCGAAGAGGAAGCCAGTTACAAACACATAACCTATAAGCGTTACGAGACTAACGGAAACTACGATTCGGACGACGATATGGACGGCGTCCCATTGGAAAACGGCGTCTCCGACCACGACGCCAATGACAACCCAGTGTTTTACAAAAATGAGAAAGCCACCGACGTGGAACTACCCAATCTTGATAGTATATCCTTAAAGAGCAAACCCTCTAAGACCGGCAAGAGGAAAATAAAAAGGAGAACAGTCAAATGATTCCTTCTCGCTTTCCAATTCGTACACAGACTGAGGCGGCGGGTTGCGAAGGATTTTGCGTGTTGAACCAAGATTGGTCGGGACGTTTCGAAAAGAAATGCATCGATTTTATCGTGGTTCGCACGCGCCTCGAACTATAAACATTCCTGGTGACTGGTGTTAAATATGTGCATTTAAAAATCGGGTCTCGTGATATTTTCTAATAAAAAAACGACTCGATAATATAAAGGCAGATACAAAGAAATATGACGTTTTGTACTGCACCACGCGAGTCGTGTAATCGCGGGCTCAAAAGCCTTTTCGTGTGTTAGTATTTTTAGTACAATTGTTTTTATTTAGTTCAAATTCAAGTTAGCTAATTTAGACACTTGAATTCTATTGAAATAATCCAACTGTATATTTACTGTATACCTGTACAATGTTACCCGTAATCAAATTACTGTATAGATAAATTCATGTTAATAGAAAATGATTACTGATGCATTTCTTTTTCTGTTTTACCATGGATCAGGTATTTATTTTGTTGTTTCTGATTCTAAGCGTATGTGTTATTTGTTAATGAATTGATCAGCAATAAATTTATATTACAGAAAAATATTGGCTGCACTTAGTTGTTTCATTGTATCCTTTCTACCAATGAATTTATTAGCAGTCACATTTTAATGGTCAGATTGATACAGCTCAAACTGGAATATCTACTACTGCTACAGCCTATTTGCGTCCCACTGCTGGGCACAGGCCTCCCTCATCACGAGAGGGTTTCGGCCACTGAGTCTGTGGTTTGGGGACTTCACACACATCTTTGAATTACTTTCGCAGATGTGTGCAGGTTTCCTCAAGATGTTTTCCTTCGCCGAAAAGCTCAGTGGTGAATTCAAATTGAATTTCGAACATTTTTTCTGTAGGGGAATACGTCCCCAAGTCCAAAGATCCGAGTGAACGACCGCTTCACCCATCTGTTTAGTTGATCCTATAAGTACAGTAAGCAGCAGAAGTAGATAAGCTGTCCAGGTGTTCAAAATGATCTACACACGACCTTATTCTTAAGACGTTAAGGGCGTGTGTAGGTCATTTTGAACACCTGGACAGCTTATCTACTTCTGCTGCTGACTGTACATAGAAAATAACACTTCACTAGTCTAGTTTGTAACTGCAGCACCCTTAAGAGGGTAGGGCCCCTAAATTCTGGTAGGACTCGGCAGACCCTCATTTTTAGAGCCAAGATAAAGTTACAAACAATAGGGATAACGACAACTTTTTTTCCCTTAGTCTATCAGGAGGATTATTGAAAAGTATTGGACACGTGTTTTTTCTTTTTTCACGTAATCAAACATATACGGAGATGTATTGAGTTGAAATGTCGCGTGACGTCACGGTTAGGTACGATTTATACCTAACGGTGACGTAGTTAGCCCCCACTCTCCAACTTTAATGCATTTTAACTTGGTCATTCTTTGTTAATTTGATAAAACAATAAATACGTGTCTAAATATTTTTTTATTACCTGAGTGACGGACTAATTAGAATTTCGATTTCTTCACCCTGTCGTCATCCCTATTCAGTCTATTCAAAATAATGAAAGCACAATTGTTGTCCAAAATATTTATTACAAGACCATATTACACGTTATTATAAACCAGGTACAACGTTTATAATTATTACTCAATGGGCTTTTGCCTGGAGGTCGGCTCTAGCACGCTAATATTGTTGTTCAGCATTTCTCCCTTCCGCACCTCCATGATGGAAAGAGAGAAATGCTACAATAGATAAACAGTAGAGTACAAGAATGGGTCGTGTTAGTTGAAAATCTTGCGGAATTTCTACCAAACACTCATTATGTTATGTTGGAAAACGATTTTACAAATGGAAAAGATGAGAATTTACTTGGGTCCTATAAACATGTATGTTTCACATAATTTATCACTAGATACAGAATATAGGTTGCGTAATAGTTCCTTGCTTGGGAATCTTAGTCAAATTATAAATTATATAAATGTTTGACCAGTCTAACAGAAATTCCACCAGATAGTACTTTTAAAGGCCACTCTTTCTTTACGTGTTCGAGTTTAAACATTTTCCAACACAACATGCATCGCCATATTTTGGTCTTTAATAAATTCAATATAAAATGCCAATATTACTCATAAAAGCGTAACAAAAATAGATCCTTCCTTTAAAATATTATAGCATTCTAAAAAATATTTTTTCATTGTTTTTATTCCAAAATCAACTACTTTTTTTAAGGCCCCTATGTTATTTAAAGCCTATGAGAAAACTCATGAGTCCTCATACATTTCTCTCCAGGCTCTAACAAAATTACGTATATTGAAAAGAGTCGCATTTCGATGCAGTTACCAACCTACAGATAGAAAATATGTTACAATATTCGAAATTTACAGAATGTAAAAACGTAGTAAATGTATAATTATTTGGTATTACACAACTTTTGTAATTACAAAAATATAAATGCAACGAGTCACACTCGTTACGCGATTAAAAATAATAACTATGATAAACTGGGAAACAAAAGTTAACAATAATTATGCATATAAACAAAATTCACCCGATATAAAGAGGAAACATGAACACTTTGTGTCACGCTGCGGCGCGGGGCGGACGTGCGCCCCGTGTCAATAAATAAATACAACTGTACGGAACTTCAATATTAAATATTCAAGGTGTTAAACGTAACAAACTGTTAAAGTTGTAGTCTTTGATATGTTAACGATTAATTTTAATATATTAAATCTAAAACATTACAAAAATATATTGCATATATCGTTGTATATTCTGTACCAACACTAAAATAAAATACAAGGGAAATATAAATTATTATTAATATGCGAGTTATATGCTTATTTGTTACATTTGTACTCTGTGTTGCACCTTTTGATCATATAATACGCGATACTACTGAAATACTATATAATGGGTAAATATCACTTGGTGTAACTCCTTATTTGAGAATTAAGTGCTGCTATTGAATATGACTAGTGGTTGAAGGAGAAGACTGAAGACGGGCGCGAACAAGCGCTAATCCAAGAAAAAGGGCTTTAATTTTAGAAATAGTACTTCTTTTCTCTTTAATGGTAAATGTTTCAAGCCTTCATCCCCCCTTAGATAGAGACGGGACCTGTCCTTGTTCTTCAAATTTTAAATATGATCAGTAAATACTAAGGTGGTTTTCACTGCCGCCATCAAGATTCTACAGTATTTACCAAGTACCGGACGCCGTTGTATGTGCGAAGCAGTGTGGCAACCGCCTAAGTCCTAACACTTTTTTGGATTTCAACCAAGCTTTATAATAAGCTGTGTGCATGTCATCAACATAATCATATGCTCGTCTTCAGCCTAACCCTTCGTGGATATAAAACGACCTATCAAATACGATGCTGTGCTGTATTGTATCTACTAGGTATAAACTATTTTCGAATATTGTTATTTGTTTACTGTAAAGAACATCATTTCTGATAGCTGGGGCATGTATGACATGCTAGAATTCTTTATAACAAATGTGTACATTTTTATTATTTCTCTATCTTTTATGAAAAATCGACCAGGATTTTTGACATCACAGGTATATTATATAATCTGGTCGGATGGGATTTAGCTTGCACAAAATTTTCTACCAATAAAATGTTGTATGGGACTCAGAGAAGCTAATCATGTCAGAAAATTCATAAGGATGATGATATAGAATTAATGGAATAGATTAATGGTACATGATACATTTTGCATTATTTTCACTAAGCTCTGGCGACTATCGTCATAACGCTAATTATTGAGTGTTTTACGTTAATGAATGCAATATTGGTAGAAAATAAATGAATATTAACTATAGAAAAGCGAAATATCATACATATACAAAATATATATCGATAGACTTCTGATTTTGCAGCACACACTTACACGTAAATTAATAACAAAGATTACGTAAATCGCGCCATCCTTGTGGCAACAATTCTCAAGTAGAAAACCTAACATTCTCACTAACCTAACGTAGTAACTTAAAATCTACACTTAATAATAAGTTTGCTTTGAGGTAGATAAACAGGGTGCCACTACAAAAAGACAGACAAAATTTTAACTTCAGATACAGTTTGTCAAAGTAGTAGCTTCAGTTGTTTTGGACTGATTGATAATAAGTCAGTATAAATCTATATCTGCTCTTATTCGGAGCAGTTAGTATTTCTCAATAGTTCCATTTCAATGACGTTAAATAACCATTGAGTGTATGGCTCCTGGTTTCAAACTAAAAAAAAAACTTCGCAACTATATTACTGTACTGAAAAAAAATACGAACGGAAAATTACAAAATAAACCTGAAACTGGTCTTATGATATATTCAAAACCCTTTAGAAAACCCGTATTTAAAAATACGACTTTTTCAGTAGGTATATTAGAAACTAAACAATATAGACATTCCCAAAACTTCGATACAAAGGAATAACTGAAAAATGTTTTACAAAAAAAATCCACAGTTGTAATTCTAAAGTTAATGATCTGTGAACACCCTGGTCAATTTTTTTACAGTCCTATTAACCTAGAAAGATGAATTATTTACATATACACCTAAACATACGAAGCGTGTACAACTTGGATCCTACATTCACATAGCTTTCTTTCCTAGATGCCATTGATGATTCATGTATTTGTTTAAACGGCAGAAAGATGGTAATGTTCCTTTAGCGACTTAGATACAATTGATCGCCGATATTAAGCGGGGTCTTGTCTTTTGTTAAATACGAATTCCAGTATCAACGATTAACGCTAAAATTCAATTTTATTGTTTATCGTGCTACATTGTCTTATCGTCAATATATAGGGCACTATATTGAATGACGTCAACATACAAATGTTGGCGCGGACCTAAGCCATCAATATGTTACTTTCTCATTCATTACAATTGCCTGTTTTAATTCTGATTTATGATGCGCCAATCGCTCGTTAGTATTTTACATGATTAATACGAAAAGCGACACATCACAGTTCACACAACTGCCGAACGGAATCTGAAGATTTAAATATTGTGATTATTGTGTATAATCATGTCAATAGTTGTAATAGCTTTTTTTTAATTCCTTAGATTTAAGATGGAAAACGAAAACCATTCTCAAACACCATTTTCCAAAAGGTCGACAAGAGTGTCGCTCTACGAAGCATTCTAAGTCTAACGAACTAGACAAACTGTCTTTGATGCTGAACTTTAACGTTAAAACGAATTAAATAATGGAATTCCGGACCAAAGCAATTTTCGGCACACTTTAATAATGTCATTAGGTGTGATGTATTCATCTTGATAAGATTTAATCTCTCCGTTCAAACACCAGGCGATCTGAATTGCTCGATTCAGTTTAACGAACTACAATCTTCTTAACGAACTTCTCTCAATACCGTTTACGGTGGAGCATTGACAGAACTGAAAGAAAAATCTAATCTAAGAAACCGTTTTTCAAAAACTACTAACGTCGGATCATATGTAGTTATTACAAAATTGTGTATAGAAGTCCAAAAATCGCAAATGTTTGTAGACCAGACCTACTCCATGTTTTCTTATCGTATTCTTATAAGTTTATCTGATGTACGGCCTGGACTGAATGCTCCGCCGTAAAATAGGCACAACGATAGTAGCTGAAACTAACCTTCCTTGGACCAAAGTTGTTTAATTCTCTAACTACATAATCATTAATCAGACACACTAACGCCACGCACACTATGTAATTTGGCTTACATCGCCAAAGTTTACACCAAGACAGGTGCACGGCTGTTTCGATATAGAATTTTGTACCCAAGTAAAAAATTGTAAACGAAATCGTCGGTTGTTTTGTATCGAGTCGGATTTCAAAATTCGTTACCCACAAACATTCATTCACACGTATTGTCACCGTTAGCTAAAACAACAGGAATATCACAGCATTACCTACATGAAGTAAAATAAAGACCACCTTCATACAATATTATTCTTGATCCTATATTTTTGGCACATTTTGTTGTAATTCCGTTTTCATGAGCATGCTGTAATATTTCGATGCTCCGTGTTTTCACGTAATAGTTTTAACTGTAAGATATGGAAACGGTCTCAAGGTTCCGAACGGTTATATTCAAACCTGTTCAGTGTTTATATGAATTGACAAGTCACCGTCTCGGCGATTTAAATACGAATAACTACCAATATTTTAGAAATAGCTATGCGACAAATTGAACATGTAACTATGGGTTTGGGAGCCGAATGGTACAGTTTGTACTAAATTCTTAAAACAAGACGTTAGGCATCAGTTTGCTTGATAAAGAACATTCTTTTAGTTTGCTTGATGATCCGATGCGATGACACGTCGGTCGTTTGCTAGACCAGCACTGGTATAGCTTTTGCAATTCACTATGGAGAGTGAAATTAATGTTATTGAATCTTAAAAACGTACTCATAACAGTTACGGCGGACACCGTCGTGAATTGCAAGAGCTGTAGTAAGCTTTTTACGTCGTCGACCTTTTCGCACCCACCTATTGTAAATGTGAAATGCGGTTCGCCAAAAGACAAGTAGAGGCAATGTTGCTCGCGCGATTTGATCCGGGTATCTTTTCATTTTAACTCATTCTTTCTTATAGCCGTTATACGCGTTAACAGTTTACCCACCACACGATGTAATTATGGGAAAGAAAGATATCAATCTATAATTATCACATGAGAAGCTATTGGCCGTATCCCGTGCCATTTAGCGCTCTACAAACAAAGACCTAGCCTAGTTTACCGTTCGGAACCTTTATTGGAAACTCAAGCCGATTTGTAATTTAATGCGGACCCAATTATTAATGAACATTCTTAAATTCTAAGGAAGCAGATACGCTTCTGAGGTATATACGATTTTTTTTTATTGCATCCACTCTTTCCTCCCCTCTGACATGCTTTAAGGATGTCCACGTCTTTCTGACGAAAGAGAAAGAATTCAACAAATGCACTATGTTAATTGTTTTCTGAACACTATACGACTATTTCTTTTATCTTAGCAGATCTGATGTAATGCCACTCCAGCAGAATAAATCCTCAATTATAAATAGATACTAGCTTTGTTATAATTTTGCGTTTAAGGCAGCACGCACCTCTAAAACATATTGTATAGCATGCTGCCTTTAAACCATGCAGTGGAACTTCTAGGAATCATACAACAGTCTCGAAAATGTCATTTAACCAAACTTATTCGAAGTTACAAGAATAAAATTTTAATGGATTTACATGTATGTTAACTGAAATGTCCACTTTTTATATATCATGGCACCTCTAGTTTCAAGCTACAACAAATTAATTTACTTTCCACAACTTAGTCTATTACCGACATGAATGCTCATGAAACATTGGCGCCCAAATTCTATTAGTTGGGCGCCATTTGTAACACATTTGTTTTTTTAAGTGAATTTCCGCAGACTCCAAGAAGTTCCACTGCACCTTACTTCCAAATATCGCTCAGTATCGAATCGGCCACCCGCCGACCACAAGCCCGCGAGTCGCTACGCTACTACGCTACTGCACCCTAGGTCACAGAGTTGGTCCCATAATACTCCATAACGCCACATGTACGCTATAAATAAACAATATACAATTCCGAAAGTACATACACGACTAGATTACTTATTCATGTAGAATTCGGAAACATTTTGGTATACCCAACACGTACAAATATACAATTTGGCAATAACCGGTCCCTGCTATCCATGGTGAACATCGGACATCTC
>CAXARK010000059.1:0-12045 GCA_963971205.1 Aethes cnicana
GTCTGAAACCGGCGGTAGATCAATGTTGAGACCTTTTATACGAAAGTACGAATGTTCGAAGTAACGAAATCAGACTATGAAGTTGTACACTATATTTTGTAGATAACGGACTTCAATAATCGAAAAGATATTATCACTTTTTTCAGAAACTGCTGTCTAAAATCTTATATTTCTTTTGTGCAAAATATGTTTAGTTAAGTTACATTAGTAGTAGTTATATGTTTAGTTAGTACTTACCTACTTAAATATTTTCATTATATGTGTTTTTATTTTAACGTGACTAACCTAGACCTCTTGTGATGCGTGCAGTGTGATTCAATAAGGCTCCGTCAACTTGGAATAAGTCTGAAAATTAAAATAAATATTATAATAACGTATAAATCCTCGAAAACAGATGTGACTATATTAATTACGAAAGATAATTTGAACGGCCTCTTTTGAATGTAAACATCGAAGGGTTCTGTTGATTTTGTTTGCGACTGATTCACGAGTAGGTATAACCTACGAAGTAAATAGCGAGTCCGAGAATAAACCAGTGTGATCACAGAGCGTTGTTATTTTCCTGGAGCGGCGCAGCGCAGGGCAGTCGTGGGACGTGAATGGGTCCCGCGGCGGCTGCGCGGGTGCTTTCGGCCCATTCACGCGCCGGCGCCGCCCGCGCGCCGCCCGGACGGGTTCCACTCCACTCCACGACTCCGGCCACGCCGCAGATTTGTCTCCGAGACCTTATGAGGATTATGTGCGACTCTCGAGTCGTAAATACTACTCAAGAAACGAAGATGCGGTTAAATAGATCTCGTAGCTTACCTAAGCAACGTATAATCGAACATACAGTCAGCAGCAGAAGTAGATAAGCTGTCCAGGCGTTCAAAATGACCTACACACGCCCTTAACGTCATAAGAATAAGATCGTGTGTAGGTCATTTTGAACACCTGGACAGCTTATCTATTTCTGCTGCTGACTGTACCTACTTCGGTTACTTTATCAAAGTTTGTCGAACTGACGTAAGCCCACTTTGCTTAGGTCGCTCTAAAATGATAAATAAGAGAAACGAAGACAATTTTGAATTTATATAGATGTTTGTGTTGTGTCTATGTATTTCACATTCACAACTTTAAAGTTGATTATTTTATTATAATTAATAATAATTTAATTGCGGCTGATTTTAACTCGACTTTTTTTGGACACATAGTAATGATCCTATTAGTTAGGTACGATAAGAAAACTTATAGTAAATCCGTAAATTAATTTGGGAATAAAAGCGATACAGTGCCCCTAACATCATCCGCCTAATGCCTATGGTCCTTAGCAGCTTCTAAGTCATAAATATTTATTTATTTATTGAATCATCATTAATGCAACATGACAGAATTAAATTCCAAATCGTTGACATTCCTTAACAACTAAACATTTAAATTACAACGGCTGGCATTGCTTTAATTCCAAAGCTTTCTTAAATATGTTATTGTTCAGGCACTACAGTTGCATGTAGCGCTACAGTTCATAAATTTTGAAACCGAGATGAATACTTATAATAAATCTATTTGGTCAGTGTTAAATAAAATGAATTTACGACTCTCGATTGAAAGTATATACTTTTCTCAAACATGCTCGGAAATGTTCGTGTTACTTTCAAAAAAAGAAGACGCGAGGCTGTCCATTGCCGGCCTTGGCCAGCAAAAACATTATTGTCGTGTGTTTTTTTTTTTAATTCGCTTGCTATTTGAGACACCTCTGTAGAGAAACTGACAAATACATGGAGGTCGGTAATAAGTACAACTTCCAAATCATCCACGATCATGGAAGTAGTAAATACTGATGTGGGGTAAGTGCGCCTGCTTAAATTTATTTCGCCCCTATGCCTTGTAAACAGCCAACTACTAGTTGAGTAATATTTATACGTTTCGATATATTTATGTTAGGCGCACTTACCCCATCCTGGCGCACTTGCCCCGAAACTGACAAATCCATGGAGGTAATAAGTACAACTTCCATGGCCAAATCATCCACGATCATGGAAGTAGTAAATACTGATGTGGGGTAAGTGCGCCTAAATTTATTTCGCCCCTATGCCTTGTAAACAGCCAACTACTAGTTGAGTAATATTTATAGGATTCGATATATTTATGTTCGGCGCACTTACCCCATCCTGGCGCACTTGCCCCGACTGACCTTACGTATTTCCTCTCTGTTTGAGAAAAGCATTATATATACCTCCGCCGCAATTGCGATTGCCGGACTCGTACTAATAGAAGGCTTCGCTTCGCTCAGCCTTCTAACTGACTCGTCCGGCAATGCGCTACTTGGCGGCCTCTGCAATAATGTACTATTACAACCGCGGGACATTCCCAGGACTTTGTTTTGGCGATGGAAATAGCCCACAATTTGCGGCCGCGAGCTGCAATTTGAGCGTCGATAGCATGTCGCTCGTAAATCATTCCCTTTATGTGGGTTATATGGGCAGAACAGGTTTGGCATCACTTTTTTGACATAGGTATCATGGGCATATTAAGCCCATGATTGTCTCATGATGGGCTAGCTGTAGAGACGCACTTTGCTGCTATAAGTACATTTTTATTTGCATTTTTCTTTATTAGCCTATTTTATCTTCATCCAGATATGAATGTTGATTATTCGTTGCACTCAATCGACTATCATGCTGATTAACATTTAGTTTTTTTTTTGATTGGATAAAAGTCTTGCTGAATGTATAACACAGCTGCTTGGACACAATCAATCTTCTCCAAATTATCAAAATATTGCAGCCCTATAATTATTTTGTGATTAGTATATTATCTAAAATTCACTCATTGAGTTGTGTTAACCGGTAGGTATTGAACATTAGATTTGGCGAGGGTTCCCTGTGCTAGCCCTGCGTGTGTGACTACGATGCGGGTGGTCGGCGGCCTCATGTGACCGCCGAGACTCCGCTGCGGTCGCGCTCGCGGTGGCATCAGTTTCCTTTTTTATCACCCAGCTACAGGAAAAGGTAAGGTAGGTACCTATTATAGATTGCACATTGTTAGCTTTTTTACATGTCAAAGAATATGAAATGTTATGGTTTCTTTTTAGCTTCTGTCCGCGACTTGGTCAGCATGGAATTCGGTTATAGCGTTCCCGCGGCAACTACGAGTAGGCTTTGTTTTGCGACAATAAGTAGGCTGTGTCCTTCCCCTGGACACGATATATCTATCTCCATACCACATTTCATCAAAATTGGTCCAGCTGTTTAAGTGTGTAACCGACAGCGGTGTAACTGATATACTGACAGAGTAACTTTCGCATTTACATTATTAGTTAAAACAGAATGGGAAAGGGTTTTTTTACGGCTCTACCCATTGTAGTTAGTAGGTAAAGGTATGAACAGAGGCCTTAGTATGTACATATAATGCAATTTAGTACAACCTAACATACCTACTTAGTCAAAAAAAAAATTCTACCGCATACGGAAATTGCATTATTTTTCAAGTAAAGAGTAAACGTTACATACTTACGTAAAGTAGGAAAATTTCGTAAACCTCGCTAAAATTGGGCGTTTTAGCGAACTCATCAAAATCATTATACATGTTTGCATTGAGTCAACTGTGAATTTTTGAAATTGATATAATTTGCCAGCCGCACAGCTATATGGGGCGACGGCCGCGACCCGTCCGGCGCGTCCGAGTAACTGTACCCGCACAATGGGTTCCCACCCGGCCTGGGAACGCTGGCACAAAGCGCGTGCGCCGGGATGGCCAGCTATCGCGCCGCGCCATCTACCCCCATTACGCGCGGTCAAGATGTCTTACAACCGTTCTCAATAATTAAGCTAGTATAAAAGTGTGTAGAAACCATGGTAGCCTAGTGGTATATCCTACCGCCTCTCGTGCACAGGGTCAGGAGTTCCAACCCGGCTCGCACCTCTCAGTATACTTATGTGCGAAATTCAATTTGAATTAATTATACCACTGAACTTTTCGGTGAAGTTAAACATTATTTTTCTCAAACATGCAATGAAATATTGATATTATGTTCTTCTTATTAGCCTGGGAAGTATCACGTTTCAGGCGCGGCTAGACAATTGGTCTATAATGAAATTTCATACAAACGTTGCAGGCCAAGACCGGCAACTCACTTTTTTTAATTTGACATTTCATATATTTGTGACACAGCGTCTTGGCATTCCGTCATTTAAAAAAGCTACAAGCAATATTTACACTATGGTTTGCTATGACAGTCTGCCAATACAGCTATATTTTTTTTATTTATTTAGTTCATTGCATGTTTAAGAAAAGCACTATACATACATCGGCGGGGAACGGAAGTTGTCGGACTCGTAACTATCCGGCCTCACTTCGTTCGGCCGTTCGGGGTATATAATACTCGGCCTGCAACATCCTCCTTCCCGGCCTCTGTAGTAATGTACTATTACAATTTGACATTGTCATTATTGTCAAGTACCTATCGTTATACAAGGGCTTAAACACGTTTGTAATGACAGAGGATATGTGAGCTGAGCCCCTTTTCAGATTTGAGAAATTTAAATCAATTAGACACGGGCGGAGCGGAAAAAGGTGCGAGAAGGACAACTGCAGCTCCGTCGAAAAATCCGACGTAATAAACTAAGAAATCGAGGTGTAGTTCTCGACATTTTCCTCCTCCAAAATTAAACCAATCGTAATTAAATTTTGGGAACTGAACGAGAAGGAGTTTATCTGTGTCTGATCGTTTTGATTTTTGCGTTTATTGTTGTGGTATTTGTATACCATGCATTTCTTTGCGGCTTATTCAATTGCGCCGTTTTCAGCACTGTTTAGAGTCACCTTGCCTTGTTCTATTAAAAACAAAAATATCACTAAAAGCAAAACTTACCGACACAGATACTGACCATATTGATCTTGTTTAAAAAAATCTATAAATATAAAATTTTTTTCTAGGAAAATGTCGAGAACGTTTGTATGGAAAAAATACCGCTAGACTAGCATATGTCCGATGTAGAAGAACCACAAAAATTGAGTAGCTGTCCATTGTTCGAGCTGGGACAAGATTTTTGGGCAACTGCGATTACTTATAATTTATAATAACTGTTTCTCATTAAAAAGATCATTATTTTGCCTGCCTACTTAAACTATACAGTTTGAAGGAATGTAATTATAAAATGATTAAGCATTACTCAACACTACTTAAATATTAATTAACATTTAAAATTATGTGAGACTAGAGTTACAACAAGTACAGTAACCAACGTTAGTATAATGCAATAGAAGCACAAAAGTATAATCACTTTATTCTTTACCATTGCGGATTACGGGCTCTTTCTTGTATATGAAAAACCAAGTTAAGGAGTTAGTTTTGAAAACTGCTAATCAATTTTCATTTACTTTTTTTGTAATACCTAAGTACGTAATATTTATACGTACCTTAGTTTATATGTCGTATTCCTTTTGCGCTCAAATTTTTACTGTGATAAGACCTAATAAGAATGAAAAAGGTACGCGTTTCATTTTCCTAGACTTTAAAAGACGAGTTTCCACTACCTGTTAATACATTAGTAAATCTACCTACCTGTACTTCTTCGCGCTGTACCGATTTAGATGAAATTTAGCATGGAGGTGGTTCGAGTCCAGGGGAAGGACATAGACTAGAAGCTAGTACGAATATACGAGAGAAGACTAATTTTTACCTCTCTATGTTTTTCCGTTGGTTCTAGGACAGCCTTTAGTTTAAACATTTGAAACATTATCGCCAACACTATTAATGACTAGAATTTTCGCCGTAACAAATATTCTAAGAACAGCAAGAATAGACAAACAGTACTAACACTCACGCATCTTGTCATTTCGTATTCCGGTCGGACAGACGTACAAACATTTACACTTGTATTGGCCGCCCATTCTAAACTCATTCACACCTTCTTAACTAACACATGACCTTTATTACGTTCTGATTAGTGATATTTTCGAAGGATTCTTTGTTAGCCGACAACGAAAGTTAGGTTGTCACGGGATAGCGGCTCACGAATTAGAATAGAGCGGGCGATATGAAAAGTGACACTTTTGAATGGGATTAGTGCCTTGCAGGTATGCGCAATGCGTAAATTATACTATCGATTATTACGATAGTGGGACTGGTTCTCGAGTGATGGACGCGTCAACCTTTACCTGTGCCATTGGTGTAGCCAAGAAGATGGAATGAAGACCTAGATAAAAACATAACTTATGTATACCCAAGCCGTTAACTTTTGCATTGTCCACAGTAAAGATCCCTGTTTTCGCGTTATGTGTATGACCCTTAACTCTAAGTTGGCTTTTTCGATCTCCGATATGATACGAATACAAAATGCTTTTGATTTTGCCTCAGCCTGACTCCTATGAACTCTGAAGAGATGGATCGCCATAATGTTTTTGTGATCCACGCACCCTTTGTGCATCTTTCTCCACAAAATATACTCTTAAGATCCCACAAAATCCCTACAGGATAGTTTCTCTGTTTACTGTTAGAAAAGAGTATCAAAACTAAAAAAATCGGCCGACTCATATAAAACTGTTAATACTGTTAAGCAGGTTATTAAACGCCGAAACCAGGCCGCCTTTTGAGTGGGCTATTCCGCAGAAGCCTCATTCAAGTACTATCATGCAAATGTCCTTTGATGAATAGGCGTGGATTCTTGAATGCTTTTGCAGTATCGTGCAAAGCCGTTATATTATTATGTCGCACAAGTTAGAAAATTCTGCTTCAAGATCATATTCCTGTAGTATCGTGTAGTATGTTAATTATGAAGCATACTCGAGGGTTCCCTGCTCAAACCCGATAAATCGCCTTAAGAAAACAATAAAATTTGAATTTGACGTAGAACATAGAAAGTTCACAATTGTAAAACAAAGTATCTCGATTATGGGGTTTGAGCAGGGAACCCTTGCACGGGTCAGCCGTAATGGAGGCAGAAGAGGAGGCCTAAGGCCAGCAGTGTGAAGTAAATAGGCTGTTGTGTATTCAGATTGTTTATCTACACTCATATCATAAATCCTCTATCATGCGTTCAAAAATCGGTAGTAATGACATCCGTTATGACAGCGAGTTCTGTCAAAGCCGACTTCCTATCTGTGGTCATACAGTAAAATTCATTTTTCTCAAAAATGCTATGTAATGTTGCCATAACATCGCTAAAAAGCATCCAGTAAGTACCTAGGTCATACCGAAGGCTTATTGGAAGTGTCCAGTAAATAGCGAGATTTTGAATTTGGAATCAATAATTGTCCAGTAAGTACGTATGTAATTCCATTACGTATCATGTTATTTGAATTTCGAAGCACATTTTTACATCGCCACCAACCAATACAAAGGATTAGGTCCTGAGTTCGTATATAAATTTAAAATAGATAAAGGATAAAAATTAATTACCTTGAACGATATTTCACTTTAAATTTACATATTTATTAAAGTATACGTACTTTTTATTTAGCACATGACAAAATGTTTGATTATATTCACTAAGAACAATAAAAAACTAAAATAGGTCAGCGCAATAGGCAGTACGTATAAAAAACACATGATCCAATATTTAAAAAAAAACCTATCGACAAGGTTTGTGCGCGGAACGTTTGCATGCTGCGTTTAATTCACAATTGTAGTGTGTAAAAAGGCGGAAACAGTTAAGATAATTGTTGACTTCGGAATACCTGTTTTATATTATAAAAAAGAGGTCTGAGTTAAAGTTAAAATCATGAACATTAGTTCTACAATTTAAAAATATGAAATATTACCAATAAAAAATGAGATTAGCAACAGTGCAAGTAACTCAGTGCAAATAACTAAACGCAGTATTTATTAAAAAAAAACGTAATGACAGTCGGCTAGGCGCTAGAGCTAAGGCGAGATTTTAAGTAAAACATATTTTGTTTGTGTTATTGAATACATCCTTACTTCCTTATCCTTACTATTACTATTACTATTACTATAATCCTTACTAATATTATAAAGGCGAAAGTTTGTTTGGATGGATGTATGGATGGATGTTTGTTCCTCTTTCACGCAAAAACTACTAAACGGATTTTAATGAAACTTTACAGTAATGTAGCTTATAGATCAGAATAACACATAGGCTACTTTTTATCCTGGAAAAACGTATAGTTCCCGCGGGAACGCGATAACCGAATTCCACGCGGGCGAAGTCGCGGGCAGAAGCTAGTAATATTATAAAGGCGAAAGTTTGTTTGGATGGATGTATGGATGGATGTTTGTTCCTCTTTCACGCAAAAACTACTAAACGGATTTTAATGAAACTTTACAGTAATGTAGCTTATAGATCAGAATAACACATAGGCTACTTTTTATCCTGGAAAAACGTATAGTTCCCGCGGGAACGCGATAACCGAATTCCACGCGGGCGAAGTCGCGGGCAGAAGCTAGTTTTTGAATAAAATGAGTTCAAGTGAGTCAGATTCCGATATGGACGGCACTCCTCCTCACTTAAAAGCAGAGGCGGAGTTAGCCAAAAATAATTTACTTCCACCTAAGTCAAAGGAGAGATATTTAAAAAATTACGAAAAGTTCACTAACGCCCGGTTCCTATATCCACGAAACGCCTCGTTTTGCCTACGGACGGTTAAAATTTGACAGATTCTCTATGGAACAAATGTCAAAAATCAACCGTCCGTAGGCAAAACGAGGCGTTTCGTGGATATAGGAACCGGGCCTAAGTTGAAGGAAGACAATAAAGCTTATAATTGGTCAGAGAATGTGCTTATTTTAACCATCTGCGCCAAATAATGCAGCCGTCAAGCTTATGGGCAGTATATTCCATGCTTCGTTGTGTAGTACTAGCAAGTGCCCAAATATGAATGTAACCTTCAATATTTCTTAAATATATTTTTGTCTTTTATTCGTGTTTCATTTTTGAGAAAAGCACTATACTTGCTTCGACCGTAAGAGCCATACTGGCCGCGTATGTAGCCGGACCTCGGCTGGCGCCTCGGTCCGTCAATATCATACTTGGCCAGTATGGCTTACTTACTGGTCTTTGCAGTAATGTACTATTACAAAAACACTTATCGCCATCTTTCGTCCAGAAACCGTATTACAACTGGGGTTGCCATTTACTAAATTTAAAAAAACCTGACAAAACTATCTTGATTGAAGTTTTGTGTAATTGATCTACCTTTATATTCAATCAGTTGTTATACGAGTACATTCGAATGTTAGTAGTCAGTGCAAGAATAGTGATGTGCTAAGTGTTTGATATTAAATTAAACTATTCGTATTTTTTACCGCCGTATTAGAATAACATTTTTTACCACCTTTTTGGTACCTTTCTCATGTCTGGTGTTCAATAAAGAATATTGTATTGTATCATTATTTCCTTTATTAAGCTAATTTTTCTTAAGTTTTTACAATATGAATATTAAAAGTAAAATACAAATAATAATGAAAAATATAAACACATTATAAAACCCTAACCTAGAGTGCCGCCGGCAGCGAAGCAGGGCTCAAGCTACCGGTGGTGACAGCTACAGAGAGAGGAACCTTCTGACGAGAAGCACCGTGTGTAATATTAAACGAATCACTACTACTACTACTACTTCTACATCCCATCTTATTATTATTATATTCCATCCTCCTTATTGTTTATTATTATTATATTAACCTGTAGTGTCCACTTTAGCTTAGCGGAGTGCAAGGGCTACATCGGCTACTATAGGGTCTTGGAGCTTAAGATGGCATTTCTGAAGCGGTACTTATGTGAGCTTTATCCCCAGTATGCTGCTCCATCTCTCCTCCATGCGCTCCATCGTCCTTTGAGCAAATACTTCTGAGCATTTGTCAAAGACCAAGTTTGTACACCATACGTGAGAATTGGACCAATTATCTTAAAATGGCTTATTTTCTTAAGTACGATTTCATAGAAACAAAAGCAGTAAATATTAAATACTAGAAATTCCCCATCGAAATCCAAGCATTCCGGCTAATAGCGGAAAGTTGGCAACACAAATTACGTAAGTACGACAAAGTTAATAAGATGCGTATATTAATGGACTCTGTTCGGAAGGCTTATGGAAAGGATATTAGTTGTGTCGTGCATAGTGCCATCTGTCGTCGAGTAGCCGAACTACGATGTTTTTGGCCGTCAAAGCTATGAAGAGAAAAAGGTTCCTAATTCAACTATTAGTGAATGGTAATTTAAACCTTACTTTGGACAGATAGGGCAGGAATTTGTACTAATTTATTTGATGACGTAAGTCTCAAGTCGCTAAAAGACTTATGCCAAATCAGCAGCAAGATAGCATAGTGTTGCAGTGTAGTGATTAGTGTACAGTAGTGTGAGTTTGGCGACAGCGGTTTTCATATTAAGATCGCAAGATGACATTTCCTCCTACACTACAAGTGTAGTTCATTCTTCCATGTGTCAAACGAAGCGGTAGCTAGGTAATTATGCGACACTAACAGCACTCGCCTCTAATGAGTAGGCCCGACCTACTTGTCGTAACTTCGTGTTTTGTTCCAACTTCAACAAGGTTTTGCTGCTTCTTACTAACCGAGATTTCGTAGGAAATACGTCGTTCTCACGTCAATATTAAATTAAACCGATCTACCGAACCGGGTACTTAATCACAATTTCACTATTTAATTATGGCTGTAAATTGATCCCAAATAGTAAAAAAAACTCTCCTTGGTTGATGGAGACCTCGCTCAAAGAGGCGCCAGCAAGATGGTCTGATGATATTAGAGTGACCTCTGGCCGCTTCTGGAGAAGATGCTGTATGAATTGGGAGGAGTGGAGGAAAATTGGAGAGGCGTTTGCCCAATAGTGTACGAGTAAGCGCTGAAGAAGAAGAAGAACATACATATATAATAATAAAAAAGCTTTTGTAAAAAGCTAAAACATCGCTTTGGCTTTTCCGTCGTAGGTACCCAGCTCCGAGCTCTGTCATCAGATCGCAGTTCAGTGGTACCATAATATATTATTGCATTCTCGTTGTATGTCTCGTTGTTTATACAAATGAATTAAATGCAATTAAAAAAAGAAAAAATGCGGATCGCAGGACCTAAATGATAAACTACGCATAAATTTGGATGATTCAATCATAAAGTAAACAAGTTCAAGGTTTATTGCACCCTACTCTGTTTCCCTAAGTTTAGTATGAATATTAATTTGTCATCGTATTATGCAAACCGCCGGAGCAGCGGCGCGCGCGCAAGTTCGCGCTATACTCATTCGCGCGTTGAACTCTTTGTTTGGCCGGGCACCGAATCCGCGAACCGAGTCATTTACGTATCGTGTTTCTTAAATATGACTTAAGAAGGAAAGGATGTTTTATGGTCTGACGTTCGTATCGTGAACACTGCGATCAGCTGGGTAAATTGCAGCTACATAATACAATTTACTTTAGGTGTAATACCTTAGGGTCAATCTGTTTACCTGAGGCCTATATGTAGAAGTTAATATGTCAAAATAAAAATTGTATAGTTAAAACGCGGTTACGACAAACAGCAAACGACACCAATATGAAAATAATTTTTCGACAATAGGGATGACGACAGGGTGAAGAAATCGAAATTCTAATTAGTCCGTCTGTCAGGTAATAAAAAAATATTAGACACGTATTTTTTGTTTTATCGAATTAACAAAGAATGACTAAGTTAAAATGCATTAAAGTTGGAGAGTGGGGGCTATCTACGTCACCGTTAGGTATAAATCGTACCTAACCGTGACGTCACGCGACATTTCAACTCAATATATCTCCGTATAAGTTTGATTACGTGAAAAAAGAAAAAATAGGTATCCAATATTTTTCAATAATCTTCCTGATAGACTAAGAAAATAAAGTTGTCGTCATCCCTATTACTAGTTTTTTGAGACGTTCGTGAAGTCTCCCAACATAATAATAATAAATCGATTATTTATGTTTGTCCTTATGTATACATCCGATTGTATGTCACACTCACTTCAATAATAAATATTTAAATAATAATAATAATGGCCTTACCAACAAAACACTCATCAACTCACGCGCAAAATCAACAGAACCGATATGGGTAGTAAAAATCGGAAATGGGCCGGGTTTATG
>CAXARK010000060.1:0-12670 GCA_963971205.1 Aethes cnicana
ACAGAACAGCGTAGAAAATAAAATACTAATGGAACACAACTAGATGGACTGATGGAATATGCCCGGAAGCGCTATAAGACATTATAGCCAGAGCCACCCGGTCAAAGTATTAAACAGGCGCACGACTGTTGGTTGGTTACCGAGCAAAAAACCTGCAAGATTCAGGCTATCCTCTCGTCACAAAATTATTGCTCACTTTCTTCGTCGGAGACGCCCTCTTTCTTCGCCGTGTCAATTAATAGCCTAAGAGAAAACTGAGGAAAGTCCGTATATTTCTGATGGACTCACCGTACGCCTTGCTAGCCTTGTTGGCCGAGATAGCCCCCGATCGTAGCGCGTCCAGGGCTCCGCGTAAATCAGCCTCACTCCACGACTTGGAGGTGCCCTCCTTTTTCGGAGTGTCGATGCCAAGTCGGTGGGCGCGCTGCCAGAGCGTTGTTGACGGAATGCCATATGTAGCCGACGCCTGGAATACAATACTCTTAGGCCCGGTTGAATGTTGATTCAAACCGTTCCTTAAAGTTAACGTTAAACATTTTACTATGGGACAAAAGGACTTTGCTGTATGGAATGACAGCTCGGAGGCCATATTTAACGACCAGGAGTCCGTCAACTGTGCTTGAATCAACTCACCCTTAATGGTTAGGTGTTTCAGCCCAACGTAGGCTTATTATAATGTAGCTGAATTTGCTAGAAGTCACAGCCTACCTTGGTAAGGCTCATGTTGTGCTTCCGCAGCGCCTCGAGCGCTAACTGCATGTCCTGCTGGGTCCAGGTCTTAGGGCTCCGCGTGTCAGGCGGCGTGGAGTCACTCGTGTCCGACCCACTCAGGTGTTGTTGCTCTGGAAATCATGTACGATCCTTAATAAAACCACCTCATAGCCAGTTCCTTGGCTGTCTCGAAAAGTATGGGGACCATAACATCATTTGTATAAATTAAGGAGACCTAGTCTTTTTCATGAAAGTCTTCTTGACCATCTTTTTGGACAATTGCATTAAAATCAGAGAAGATGACCGCTAAACTGACCTCCTTCCGACAAGGGTTCATCCTTAACAGAGAGGAGCGGCATGAAGTCCATGGAATCCGCGTCGTTCGCTCCGGGCAGCGACTTGTGCCTGTCGATCAGTGTGGCTCCCTGAAATATGCGAAATAATAAAATCATAAATCATTTATTTGCCAAAATATTGATGAGTGCTATCAGAGTGGAAAACACTGGAATTGTCAGGAATATAATTACTTTATATTTTCATCCTGCGAGCAATGTGCCCCGCCCACTGCCACTTAAGGTTCGCAATTCTTCGGGCTATGTCGGTGACCCCAGTTCTGCTGCGGATATCCTCATTTCTGATTCTATCACGCAGAGAAACCCCGAGCATAGCCCTTTCCATTGCCCTCTGAGTGGCTTTGAGCCTTCTTATGAGACCCATCGTGAGCGCCCACGTCTCGGAACCATAAGCACATTGCTCGCAGGACTGATGGCCGATGGGGCCGGAAAGTTCTCGAGTGGCGTCCGCGAACTGGGAGACGAGCTGTCGGTAGGCCTCCAACAAGATGGAGCAACGACCTCGTGAAGGTCGCGGGAAACCGGTGGAAGCAAGTAGCACAGGACCGGTCGAAGTGGCGCGCCTTGGGGGAGGCCTATGTCCAGCAGTGGACGTCTTACGGCTGAAATGATGATGATGATGATGATGAATATTTTCATTAATTTTGTACCTAATATAAGACCTACATCCATCTTAGATTTAAGTTTAAGTTAGGGACTCGTCCCTTAAATGTAATTTTAGGACGTAAAGGTCTTGTCCATTCCAATTTTAATAAAGGGTTCTAGGACTCTTTTTTTAAGTTTGCTAGTGGTAGGGCCTGGTGCTAGGTCCATCCGGGGTGGTACCACCGTCTTTCGCCACTAACCTGCCGCCAAGTAGCAGTGCTCGCACTGTTGTGTTCCAGTAGGGGTTTAAGACAGCCGGTGAAATTTCTGGCACAGAGGCATTCCATCTTAGGCCTCAGAGTATGCAACGCATTCGAGATCTTATGGTTGCTTAATGGGGTATCCATGGGCCGCAGTGACCACTTACCATCATCAGGTGGGCTGTGCGCTCGATTGCCTATACTATTGGTATAAAAAAAAACAGTTGTATAATAATGTTGGAACTGACCAGGGTGTCGGAATGCGGGGCTGGCTCCAGCGTCTCCAGGGTGACGGAGGGCTCACCAGGCTCCTGCTTCACGCTGACGGGCGTGGCGGTCGGGCCCGACGGCGCCGGCGGCGCCAGCTCCTCCAGCCCCTGTGAACCCTGCGGAAGACTCATCAGGACACAGCGCACACAACCCTTAAACATCAATAGCTGAGAAAGGATACTGGGGAAACCTGGGGCACAGATTTTATATAGATACCTGGGAGTAATCGGTAGGCTAAATAACCGTGGTTAGGTAACAGATTGTGGTCTAGATATTACTTACAGAAAATGACTGTGGTTGTTTTTGTTTGATTTTTTTTTATATCCTGGGATTACCCGTTTTCAGCTGAATATCCATTGTATACCACATACAGTGTAATCAAAGTTATATATATTTGGAGGCGATTAAAAGAGGGCTGCAGTGGTAAAAAAGTAGAAAAGTTGATAATATACACGGTGGGTCAGAAAATATGGCAAATAATTAACCCACAGTATCGGCTATCGATTCTAAGTATATTGTATAGGTCTTTAATTATTTTTTTGAGTTGGTAAAAAAAAATGTCCTATACAATATACTTAGAATTGATAGCCGATACTGTGAGTTAATTATTTGCCATATTTTCTGACCCACCGTGTATACATTATTCCATTACTAGCTTCTGCCAGCCACTTCGCCCGCGTGGAATTCGGTTATCGCGTACCCGCGGGAACTATGCATTTTTCCGGGATAAAAAGTAGCCTATATCCTCGGGACTCCAACTATCTTCATATCAAATTTAATCTAAACCCCAACGGTTGAAGCGTGAATAGGCAACAGACAGACAAAGTTACTTTCACATTTATAATACCTATTAGTATGGATTCAATTTGAATTTACCACTGAGCTTTTCGGTGAAGGAAAACATCGTGAGGAAACCTGCACTCATCTGCGAAGTAATTCAAAGATGCGTGTGAAGTCCCCAATCCGCACCGGGCCCGCGTGGGGACTATAGCCCAACCCTCTCGTAATGAGAGGAGGCCTGTGCCCAGCAGTGGGACGCAAATAGGCTGAAGTAGTAGTAGTATGGATTCGTTGTTACCTGCAAGTGGTGCAGGATGTGCGCAGACGCATCGTCGTCAATCTCCGGCTCGAGCTTCACCGGCCGGAGCGACGGAATCTGCACATCCAACACACCGCGAGAAATAAGTCAAGAACTTCCTTTATTGGTTTGATTCAGTGAGCCAACGTTCTTTAAACCTTTAAAGTTTTTAACACTTTAAAACACGTAAGTAACGTTTTTATTTTGAAGTTTTTATCAATGGATGAATCTTGCAAAATCCCAAGTTGGGTATGGCCACCCATCAAAGTTTGCGAGGACGAAGTAGTCGCGACCGACAGCCAAAAATATAAATTCGTCGGATAATTTCATTCCATTTCCTTCAATACCTACATTAAACGTTAATTACGAAGCGTTTGTTAAGTTAAATTCAACCAAACGAATGGAATGAAAGAGATAGGATAATACATGTTATACCTACCTACATGACCTACATCTACACATAATACATAGTAGGTAGATAGGTAGTACGAACTCCATTAAGTACCTATAATAAGGCTCATTCCCCGCGGACGTCCCCGCAAAGTTACTTTGATTCTTAAGTTAAGAAAGTGGAGTAATTGATAATGATAAGCGACAGACGCGCAGTAAGTACAATCTCATTACTTGCCTGATTGTTGAAGAAGCCGTGAGAGTACTGCGAGGCGCTGTCCTCGGAGGGCGGCTCGCACTTGACGCGCGCCGGCCCTCGCCCGGGCATCTCCTGCTCAGAAACCACCACGTAAACTAACCCGCCGATATAAGTACCCTATCAAAACCCAGAACACGAACGGAGAACATAACAACAGAGTCAAACTAAATTCAAACAACGATTGAACGTTAATATCGTAATTGACGGTCTTGCGCCGTAATTAAAAATACTTCAAGTATAGTACCTATCTGCCCACGAGCCCTCGAGGGCGATACAGCGAAATGCTCCATTTTCCCTCTAAATGTCGCAGCAATCGAACAGTCGGCATAAGTACGTATACATAGGCAATTAGACAAAAGGAAGCGAGCTTTATTGAATTTTTTCTCGATTGGTGCACAAATGAAGAGTGCGAAGTTAATTTCCCTCCCTTTCTGCCGCCCGCAAGGCTGCCGTCTCCCGAGCTTTTTTAATTCTGTTTGTTTTTGCCGGGACGCCTCCGCCAAACGCATAGCTACGTATAAAGCGGCGAGTTACAACTGGCGGCGGGGGATGAATTTCGCGCGGATAACATTCAAAAGTTTATCGAATGGAAGACACGACACGTGATCGCATTCGCGTCTCACGAGAGGGACTGTGGCGGCGGGCGGACCAGCCACCTGCGGGAGAGAGTAGTGAATGTAAAGTTGCGCGGTTAACCCTCTCCCCACGTCGCTCTACTTATCTTCTGCCGTAACAACAGTAGCGCACGTGCGCGACCGACACACAGCACTCGCCGTCTTCCCGGCGAAGGACGGTGTAAAACGGAGGCGATAAACGCGAGGGAAGCGAAGGGCGCGAAACCCACTCAACTCACCTAGCCGTAGTCGGTCAGCGTGCGCCGCCGCCGCCAGTCCTCCGGCCGCACGCCGCGACGCTGACCTTCGGGGAACGATGGGATGTCGCAAATGAAAGTGAATTCGGCACACACCCGGCCGAGTCTGCGTCGTTGCGTGGCGCATGTTTAGGAGGTGCAGGGCGGGCGCCTGTTTTTTTTTCCCCGAAAGAAATAAAAACAAACGCCTCCAGCCCGGAGCCGGCGAGCGAGCGCGAGCCGCCGGGCCGAGTTCGCAAACGTTATTACGATTTGGGACGCGGAGCGATTTCGCGCCGCGGCTCGGTAGTTTTGGAGAAAGTTTTGATTGTTTAGGAACCGGCGTCGAGAGTAAAAATCGCGGAATAATTCGAGTGGGGAGGCAGAGGGTAGATGCACTGTGGGGGCGGCCGGGCGGCGCCGCGGGCCCGAGGCGCCTTCTCGCTCTCCGTACCGATTGATTTTTATTACAAGAATTTCGCTGGTGGTTTTTTTTTTTGTTTTCCGCACACTGAGAGCCGGCATGGACACGCACACAGCGGGATTCGTATAATTCGTTTGTACGGACTTGCTAATGCTATTGATTTTTATAACGAAGCGCCGGGCGCCAGCACGGTTTGTTTTTCCGGAACAACGTTTGTTTGCTCAGGCCTCCGGGTTGGAAATATTTGAAAAGTTTAAAACATCTTCAGAAAATTAGCGTAGGTAATGAAAGAATTGAGTTATGCAGAACTTTTATGGATGGAGTTTCTACGCTAAAACTAAAGTACACCAAAATGGACGTTGAAAAAGCCTACCGCCTCTTACGCAGGGCTGGGGGTTCAATTATCGGTAAAATTAAATTGACCACTGTGCTTTTCAATTAATCACTCACTTCAGAGAAAATCTACGCGTTTGCTAAATTGCTAAACGTATTGAGGACTTCCTGCCAAATACTTGGACAACTTCGCAGATGCGAACAGGAAGGAAAACTCACGATGTTTTCCTTCACCGAAAAGTTGATTGGTGCTCAAATTCAAATTTGATTTTGCACATTAAGTAAGGTACAGTCGAGTTCGTTAATATGTGTACACTTTTGGACTTTATCACAAAGGAGTAAGGTGCAAAAGTGTGTACATATTGGAGAACTCGACTGTACGAGCCGAGTTTGAACCCTCGACCCTGCATGACAGGCAGCAGGTAAAACCACGAGGCTACCATGGCTCTATGGTTGCATTCGCGCGATTAAAACTCTCGTACTACTACTACTACTACTACAGCCTATTTTCGTCCCACTGCTGGGCACAGGCCTCCGAGAGGGTTTGGCCTATAGTCCCCACGCGGGCCCGGGAAACTCTCGTACAAAGTTCTTGAGGAAATTTAATAAAAATAATGTTTACAAAAGTTTACTAGTTTTGGATCGTGTTACGCTCGTTGATCACGTATTATCTTTCTTCTTTCCGAAACTTGAAATAACTGCCGCAATACCGCAATGAAATCGGGTCACTTTGTATAGGATGTTCCGTACAAAGTTAGGACGCAGGCCACGTGATGGTATAAGAGGGTTTATGCCGAAAGTTGGCAACGTCGCATATAGCTGTCAAATGTTTCGCTGTTTTTATTAATTTCTCAATATTACTGAATTAAAAAAGAAGTTATCATTCTATGGTTGAATGACGCGTCTCGTTTTATATTTGTTGGTTAGGCATTGAAATGATAAGGTTACATTAAAATGCATGGAAAACGCGATGGAAAGTTTTCAAAAGATAGTACTTCCATAATCCTAAAAATTTCGTGTTGCTATGATAATTGTTGCAATCCATACTTAATGTTTTATTCAACCATAGAGCGATAATTCATGTTTTCATTCAGTAATATTCAGAAATTAATGAAAACAGCGAAACATTTGACAGCTATATGCGACGTTGCCAACTTTCGGGATAAACCCTCATAAGGGCCAAAACTAGAGATGCGCAAAACATATCACTGAAGTGAAAAGAGCGATACATATCTTTATGTCACCGAGATATGTTTCACTCTTTTCGCTCATTTCGCTCATCTCGCTCAGTGTATCTATAAACTCCTACAACTCTTTCACAACGGTTTCAAAACGGTTTAGGCGCCATATTGTGAGTTGCTGTGACGTCACTTAGACTGTAAACTTACAGATCGTGCCAAAGTATAATATTAGATCCTCAGGTTTTAGTTTTAAACTTTTTCACTGGCACTTGCTTTAGTCTAAATAAGAAAAGCAAGCTCTGAACGAAGAACTAAGTCGCCCGTTGAACTCTAATACATACAAGTATTAAATATTCTGTGCTAATATTATAAATAAATTCCTACGGGAACTATGCGTTTTTCCGGGTTATAAAGTAGCCTATGTCCTTCACAGGGGGGACTCGAACTATCTCCATACCTAATTTCATCTAAATTGGTCCAGCGGTTTAAGCGTGAAGGGCTCAGACAGGCAGAGTTACTTTCGCATTTTTAATATCAGTATGGATTGATGGACGAGCTGACGGTAGGCCTCCAACAAGACGGAGCGACGACCTCGTGAAGGTCGTGGGAATCCGGTGGAAGCGAGTAGCACAGGACCGATCTGTGTGCGAGCCTTGGAGGAGGCCTATGTCCAGCAGTGGACGTCTTTCGGCTGAAATGATGATGATGATGGATGGATTGTGGGCAACACAAACCTTTCTTAAGCTGTTGAAAGACGCTCGGCCGACTCCCATATTAGCAGAGCTAGGAAATAAATCTGGGTTTCTAAAAAGACAACGAGCAGTTTGGTTTTGTTCATATTAGTTGCCATCAATCCTGCTTTAATAGATTTGAAGGTCAGCCCAGGCTCTGAGCAATCAATCACCACTAAGAATGGACTTAAAAAATAGGAATAACTTTCTTGATACCATGTTGTGTGAGTGGCCTGATTAAATTTGAAATGCATGATAAATTTGAAATGCGTAGCATTCAAAGCGATGTCTTGTGAGATTGCCATCAGCGTCTTTACGGGCGCGGCTCTACGGAAGCTACGGATTAAACGGTACTAATGCTCGACGTTATAGCTAGATGGCGTTGCCTTCTAGTTTTATTTTCTACCTGGCAATGTTCAAAATATATTATTTTAAATGTATAATGTTTATAATTTGATTTTTATTCAATTATTTCTCGAAACATATCTTGGCTACATTTTTTTAACTTCATTGAAGTTAAGTTTGTAGTTAATTAACAGCTGTCACGAGATTATCATGGATGTAGGCCAAGGTCAAGAAATATAACCACAGTTTAGAACTTGTGGCACGGCATGCCACATAAATTTAATAATAAAAATATGTTTTTTGTAGTACCAATAATTAAAATAAACAAAAAACAAAATCAAATTGACAAAAAGTGTCATTTTTTCAAGCTTTCCTATTAATTAACCCTGGCAACATTCAGGAGCTTATTTTGGGTCACTGCGTCGCTTCCAACTTGTACTTCATTCCGATTTTTGTAGAGGTGCCTTTCTCTAAACTTGCAACATAGCGTAGTAGTTAGTACCTACTCTAAAGTAGGTGTTTTTAATCAAGAAAGCTGGCGGGTGTGCAAATGTGCTAATCTAATATCCTAACGTTGTTAAAATACCACAAAATTATCTAAAACAGTGTTGAAACTTCATACTACAGTTAATGATATAGTCAAGGTAAGCGTTAAGATCTTCGATGTAGCGTTACGAACGTGATAAGCAGTGTTCGCTACGACTTTTCATCTTGAAAATTTCCACTCGTGAACTTTCGAAGTAAAGTTCCTCAGAAGTTTCTTTGTTGACTTCAAACTTTCGCGAAGTTCACCGTGTCGCGGCCCCGTGTTGAACTTGAATCTGTTATGTATGTCAAGAAAAGTTTGTCCAGAAAATAGTAAAACTTAGGATTTTCGTCGCCATTTTATTTTTTGTCGCGCTGGAAAAGCGGCCATTTTCTTTGTGTCGAGAGTGCCGCGTCGCTTAGGGCCGACTCTTATGTGGTCCGTGAAGTTGAAGTTGGGGTGTGATATCAATTTATGAAGTGAATCGGTGAGACGCTAAGCGTTTGCGCGTGATAATCGCGATTGATAAGTCGTTGTTTGTTGTGTTTGGGAGAGGTTCCCGAGTGGCCTAATTACTGTGTGGTGTTGATGAGGAAATGTTTTGACGTAGGACCGAGGGCGCGGCGAGTGGCTCGATCGAGAGATGGACGACGACCAGCAGTTCTGCCTGCGCTGGAACAACCACCAGTCGACGCTGGTGGCTGTGTTCGACACGCTGCTGGAGAAGGGCATTCACGTGGACTGCACCTTGGCGGCCGAGGGGCAGACCCTGAAGGCCCACAAAGTCGTACTGTCGGCGTGCAGTCCCTACTTCGAGGTTGGTACTCTGCTAGTGCACTCACGTAATGTAGGTCAATTGCTATCGTGTTTAACTTACAAGGCAACGCAGTTTTGCTCTAATAAACAATCCAGTTGTTTCGTTCTAGCTTTCATGCCTAAGCAATTGATTTAGATCGGTGCATAGATGAGTTGGCAACTGACAGTTGTTGCAACCACTTTTCCTAAGTGCCCATTTGCGATGCAATTACTCAATGATGCTCATTAATCGTGATTTACTAAAATGACTTCATCGCATCCAAACCCAAATAAATGCCAATTTCGAAAAGTTTCAAATAATTGAATTTTGTTTTCATATTCCTTTTTACATGGAATGCTGTCATATTGAAAAACTCAACATGTTACAATTAGAAACAATAGACAATCGCAATAACATAAAGATCAGTTGATGTTTACACTGTATAACAAACAACATGAATGTTTTTGTTGCAGAATGTATTATCCCAGCAGTATGACAAACATCCAATTATCATCTTAAAAGATGTGAAGTATGCGGAGCTGAGAGCCATGATGGACTACATGTACCGTGGGGAGGTGAACATCTCGCAGGACCAGTTGGCGGCCCTGCTGAAGGCAGCGGAGTCGCTGCAGATCAAGGGGCTGTCGGACAACAAGCCGTCCCGGCCGCCGTCGCGCCCCGCGCCCACGCCCGCGCCCGTCGCCATCGCCATCGCACACCCGCCGAGAGCGCCCTCTCCGCCTCCTCAGGTTTGTCATTCATTTACTATTAGCTTCTGATATAGTTCATGCAGGAAATGCTTTTTCCGGGATAAAAAATAGCTATCTCCTTTCGCGGTAATTGAACTATCTCCATACCAAATTTCATCCAAACCGGTCCAGCGGTTTAAGTGTGAAGAGGTAACATAAAGACAGTCAGACAGAGTTACTTTTATAATATTAGTATGAATTGCTCTTATAAAGAAATTAAAAATGTACTATCAGAAGTATCAGACAGCTAAAGGAAATAGAAAGAGACTTGAGAATAGCAATGATTACGACTCATAATCATTAATCACATAATTTTTTGCCGCCATAAATCCCTGCATTCCAAATACTATTGAAATTGTTTGACTGAAATCACAACAAATATTCTTAATAGTCAAAAAAGCCATCTTTATGATCTAAGCTATAAAATTTTGTTTACATTTAATTATTGCATATGCTATACCCCCACCAATTCAACTGTAAGTAGGTCAAAATGAACATGCCAGATTTGCTATTATTGTAATGTTAAGAACCTGATCTATTGCTTAGTTAGTTGGAAATTAAAAGTGCTGTATAAACTAAGGGCAAGAAAAGGTTCCATTATGTTGAACTTTTCTTTATCGCTAGCTGATATTACTTTGAAAATAGATTTAGATACATAAACCTAAACATATAAGTATACACTGTATACACGGTGGGTCAGAAAATATGGCAAATAATTAACCCACAGTATCGGCTATCAATTCTAAGTATATTGTATAGGTCTTTAATTTTTTTTGAGTTGTTAAAAAAATATATTTTGTTTAGGATTCAGGCGTCGCTCACACAACCAATCCCATATACAATTATTTTTTTTACCAACTCGAAAAAAATTAAAGACCTATACAATATACTTAGAATCGATAGCCGATACTGTGGGTTAATTATTTGCCATATTTTCTGACCCACCATGTACATATTAAACGCGCTAAACTTGTATATTAATTTATTAATCCAAGCGATCTAAGAAACTGCTCTCGGTTTGGACGAAATTTGGAATATAGGGGTTTATCTGAGAAAACTTTATTTTAGCTATTTTCACCCTAGCAAAGCTCGGTCGCCCAGGTCCTGAATCATAGTAAAATAAACATATCTTTTTGTAAATTTTATAGATGGGATTGATGATTCAATTGTTCCAGTATTCAGTTATGTTAATTGATGCAATTAACATATGAATGTTAATTGATGCAATTAACATATGACATTAAATGAATCCACTATGTCAAGAATATTTCATTGGTTGCAAATTATTGCAATGATGATATTTTTCAATTTTATCTAATAAAATGATTTCATAATTTTTACACTTATAACAACACAATCCTTTCTTGCGATGTCGATCACGTTTAGTGGCAGTAGATTATAAATTATAACATAAAAAACTGGACAAGAGTGGCCTATGTCCTTTCCCAGGACTCCCAACTGTCTCCATCAGCAACTATATCCATACCAAATTAATCCAAATCCTCCAGCGGTATATACGTGAAAAGGTAACAAAAAAGTTACTTTCGCATTTGTAATATTAGTATGGATTTTAGCTAGCCGACCTCCCAAGGTTGGAATCCGGCTCACTCTTCTCTAGTTTACTTAAGTACGAAACTAACGTTTTCGGTGAAAGGAAAAGCAAGTAATTCAAAGATGTATGTATAGTTTACAATCCACATTGGGTCCGTGTTGTAGCACAAAAACTATATATTTTTTAAATATTAGGTCCTTACATATGAAATTGGCGTTTGGCGAACTGGCAACTTTGATTCAAAATATGTGGCGTTCGGCTAGGAATTCCAAATTCAAATTTATTTCAAATTTAAGACCATGTATTTCTGTGTTCGAATTACGAAATTTATTTGTTATCGCGTCATTTGTTTTTCTTTCACATCGTTCTGTTCACAATATGGAGAACTTAAAATATCGCTATATTTACGAATATGAGTTTCACCTCGGCACTAGTGCTGCAGAAACGGCTCGTAGGATTAACAATGCGTATGGGGAAGCTACTGCAAAAGAAAATACGGTACGTTATTGGTTCCAACGTTTCCGTTCTGGAAATTTTGACCTACAGAACAAGCCTCGTGGACGGCCGGAGACACAAGTTGATAACGAAGAATTAAAAGCAATTGTGGAAGCAGATCCATCGCAAACCACGTCAGAGTTAGCGGCAGGCTTCGGTGTGAGTGATAAAACCATTTTGATTTACTTGAAACAAATTGGAAAAGTGAAAAAACTTGAAAAATGGGTACCGCATGAATTGAGCGACGCAAACAAAGAAACACGCGTCGAGTGTTGCGTTTCACTTCTCAACCGGCACAATAATGAAGGCATTTTGAATCGTATCGTTACTTGTGATGAAAAATGGATCTTGTACGACAACCGGAAACGTTCTTCACAATGGTTGAACCCAGGTGAACCAGCCAAATTCTGCCCGAAACGAAAGTTGACTCAGAAAAAGGTACTGGTAAGTGTCTGGTGGACTAGTGCCGGTGTCATCCATTACAGTTTCTTAAGATCTGGGCAAACAATCACGGCTGATGTGTATTGTCAACAATTGCAAACGATGATGGAAAAGCTAGCCATTAAACAACCCAGACTGGTCAATCGATCTAGCCCACTGCTGCTTCAGGACAACGCTCGACCACATACGGCACGTTTGACGGCCGCAAAACTACGGGAGCTGCGACTGGAATGTCTTCGACACCCACCATACTCCCCGGACCTTGCTCCAACTGATTACCATTTTTTTCGGAATTTGGACAACTTCATGCAAGGAAAAAAATTCAATTCTCACGAGGCTGT
>CAXARK010000061.1:0-26705 GCA_963971205.1 Aethes cnicana
GGCTATTTAGTTAAGGTACAGTGAAATATTTACATATCTGGTTTTTTCATACTGATTTATTGAAACATTAAGGCTATTTTACACCTTTACTGTGAAATAATCGTTGTTACATTGACTATTGCTTTTGAACTAAGCTGCTACTGTATTTATTCAGTGATTTTCATGTTCATGTTTAGGTTATGAACACATGGTCATTTCTTTCCATAACTAAATCTTGTTTTTCACCTCCATAATTTAGCTAATTCAATTTTGATAGTTTACTAAACCATTTAAAGACATTTGTGTATATTTAGGCAAGTACAGTCAGCACCAAAATTTTAATCTTTAATAATTAAATTAATATTATTTTTAATCTGGTACCAAAGTTGATATTTACTTAACTTCCTATCATTTAACAGTGCTTTTGTTATATTATATTACAGTTGTCATAAATATTCACTTTTCATAAGTTATCTTATTATTGGCTACCTGCTTACCCCGGAGGAAATAAAAATTAAATTTTGTTGTATTAAATTAAAACAATAGTTCTCTTATAGCATTGTTGGGTGAAAAATACCTTTAGTAGGGTCAACAGAACAACTTTAGTACAGTCAGCAAAAAAAAAAATAATAAAAAAAAAAAACCCAAGTGTTTATAAAATCTTTTACTGCTGGTTTTCTTGGCTTTTGTGTTTGCAATTTCGCATTTTGGACATATCTTGTGTATGTACGGTTGTCAAAAAAAAAAAAAATTTTTTTTTTTGCTTTTGTGAATTTTATTTAATCCCATATACGGTTACTACTGCTGTTGCATTTTGAGCTTTTGCTATTATATAATTACAATGGAAGAGCGGCCTATTGCGTTTAACTTATTACATAAGGACGAACTTCAGTATGAGGTGTCCATTAGGGATGCGACCCCCGCTGACGATGTAAAGGCGTTGAGGACTCAGATCCGTAAGCTTTCAAAAGATGTACCTTCTGATGAAATATGTACCTTTGATGGAGATGTTAACTTAGAATTAAATACTATTGCGGGTAAATTGGAGGAATTGGCGAAATTAACTGACAGCACTGCGCGCCCATTATCCTTAAAAACTTTAAATAGGGTTCAAGCACTCGCTCACCACGTCTATCACCGATTGACTCGGATTGTTTCCGATGATACTGGACATTCAGAACTGACTGACAAACTGAACCGTTTACTTTCAAAATTGGACAATATGTTTTCAATTTTTAAAACTAGTAACTCTCAATATGAAGACCCAGGGTCCGAAGATTTGGCTTCGAATGTAAACGTAGCACCAGTTGTACCGGTTTTTGCTAAACCTCACACCATCAGTTCTCTGAATCTGAAATTCAACGGCAAGTCCTGCGTGAAGGCTTTTTTACAGCGTTTGGAGGAACTGTGCGGGTCGCGACAAATTTCAGAGCAGCAGTTGTTTTCGTCAGCGGTTGAATTGTTCGAGGGTGACGCCTTGCTGTGGTACCGAGGAGTCAAGTCCGAAGTTGGTACCTGGCAACAACTACGCGCGGCTATCTTAGTAGAATTCTTACCCTTCGATTATGACCGGCGACTACTCAAGGAGATTCGCAATCGTACACAAGGCCCGCACGAGTGCATCTCGTCGTATATCAGTATAATGCAAAATTACTTTGGTAGGTTATCAAAACAGCTTTCCGACGAGGAAAAGTTCGATATTATTAGTCTGAACCTGAGGCCTGAATATTCAGTGCCTATCGCTATACATACTGTTTCTTCCTTGACGGAACTTAAAAATGTTTGCCGTGCTCTTGAGAACAGCTGGCAACGGGCCAACTCCTTTGTTGAGCCCCCTAAACCTTCTTCCAGCTCTTTAGCTGTGGATTTATGTTGCAAGTCTTTTGCGAAGCCTAGGGTTGAGGTAGCTACGACCAAGCGCTTCTGCCCTCGTTGCCGAGTGGACACGCACGATTTGCGTGGCTGCCCCTCGCGTGTTATAGTGTGCTTCCGATGTGGTAAGGAAGGTTTCAAGCGACCTTCATGTCCTAACTGTTCTGCGAGTGTCTCGGGTCCTAGTGACGTTGGCAATAACTCCCCTGAGAGTCCAAAAAACTAGAAGACCCGGACCGTCTGAATGTAAAACTATCGGGTTCTAATGATGATATGCATCAGACCCCTTTGGTGGATGTCGATAGGAAGACTAATTTTAAAAAGCTTAATGCTTTCGTTTCTCCTTCTGTTTCAGCGGTTCGGAATTTTATTGATCGGAATGACGATCGACCGCATATTTCTATTGATATATTCGATCAAACGTTCTATGGGTTGTTGGATTCAGGGTCCTCAATTTCTATTCTAGGATCTGACTTATCTGACCTTTTTGCATCTTGGGGTGTCACTGTTGACGGTTGTGATGACCTAACCTACGTCTCCACCGCCAACGACTCCCAGGCAAAGGTTTGTGGTTCTGTTTGCTTGCCGGTCAAGGCTAAAGGTTTGACTCGGATCATAAAATTTTACTTTATACCGGATGTTACCACGCCCCTTATACTAGGTGTTGATTTTTGGAAAGTTTTTGGAATAGCACCTAGCTTGTTTGACGATTACACCTTGGATAATCATAACTCTACCGGATATAGGGTACATGAAGTTCGTCTGCACTCTTTTGATCGGTTGACCCCCGATCAACGTGTGATCGCTGGCGACCTTATACAGAAATTTGACGAAATTTCATTCGATCGGAAAGGATTAGGTCGTACCAATCTTCTTACTCACACCATCGATACTGGAAACTGTGCGCCGGTAAAACAGCGTTATTACCCAATATCACCTCACCGGTTAGTCGAGTTGAACAAACAGTTAGACGAAATGTTAGCGCAAGACGTCGTCGAACCTAGCGCCAGCGCCTGGAATAACCCTACGCTGTTTACTCCTAAATCTAACGGCGAATTACGTTTTTGTATCGACAGTCGAAAGTTGAACTCGTTGAGTAAGCACGATGCGTATCCGTTGCCCTATATTGCTGGTATCCTAGATCAATTGAGAGATGCTAAATTTCTTTCTTCAATTGATTTGAAAAGTGCGTTCTGGCAAATTCCTTTGGATGATTCGTCAAAGGAGCGCACCGCGTTTACTGTACCTGGACGCGGGCTGTTCCAATTTAAAGTTATGTGTTTCGGTTTAACGGGTGCTCCCGCCACTCAACAACGGTTGATGGATAAATTGTTTGGGCCAGAATTTAATGGCCGACTCTTTGTATATTTGGACGATATTATTGTCGTCAGTAAAACGTTTGACGAACATATTTCCTTGCTATCTCGTGTCTTGGACAGATTGAAATTTGCCAACTTAACCATTAATTTCCAGAAATGCTGTTTTTTCCGAAATGAGTTAAAATACCTCGGATTTGTGGTAGATGAACGTGGCCTTCACACTGATCCTTCTAAGATCCAATCAATTGTCGACTATCCCACACCTACCTCACGAAAGGAAGTTAAGATGTTCTTGGGTACCGCGTCTTACTATCGCAGATTTATAGAATCCTTTAGTGCTAAAGCAGCGCCCCTTAACGCATTGACTAGCACGCGTAAAGGAGCCCCTCCTTTCTCTTGGTCAGATGAAGCCGACAAAGCTTTCAATGATTTAAAGTCTGCACTAGTGTCCGCCCCGGTCTTGGCGTGTCCGGATTTTTCTAAACCATTCTCTGTACATTGTGACGCGTCAGGATTTGGTGTCGCCGGGACTCTTGTTCAAGTGCTGGATGACGGTCAAGAACATCCGATCGCCTTCGCTAGCAGGTCACTGAACAAAGCTGAGCGCAATTATTCGGCTACAGAGAGGGAGGCGTTAGCTGTCGTCTTTTCGGTTGAACATTTCCGTCCATACTTGGAAGGTGGTCCACGCTTTAAAATAATAACTGATCATTCTAGCCTGAAGTGGTTTTTCAATTTGTCAAATCCGACAGGCCGGTTAGCCCGTTGGGGATGTCGCTTGTCTCCTTATGATTTTGAAATCGTTCACCGGAAAGGGAGAGAGAACGTTATCCCGGATGCCTTGTCTCGTGCCGTACCTGTCATGGAAATACGTACCGGATGCGAGTGGTACAACAAGCTTCTTCAAAGATGTAAACAGTTCCCCGCTTCGTGTCCAAATTACACTATAAAAAATGATAAATTGTTCCGTTTTTCTAAAAATAAATTTAAATTTCCCAGCGAGTTTGATTGGAAAGAGGTTGTATCCTCTGATCGTCGCCAGGAACTGTTGACGTCTTGTCACTGCGATGCACTCTCGCACTTAGGAGTGTTTAAAACTTATAAACGCTTGTCCCAGCATTATTATTGGCCAAGCATGTATCAAGATGTGTCAGATTTGGTCCGGAATTGTGACGTCTGCACTGCCTATAAGCATTCGCAGAAGCCTCCTCAAGGTCTCATGGGCGACCCCAAGGTATGTACCCGACCATTTGAAACCTTAAGCCTGGATTTGATTGGCCCCCTTCCCCGTTCTCGGGCGGGCTTTACCTTTATTCTATCTGTGGTATGTTGCTTTTCGAAGTATGTCTTTTTATTTCCCCTCAGACGTGCTGTTGGTAAAGCCATTTGCCAGCGCCTAGAAGATGAAGTCTTCCTCAAACACGGTATACCGCGTACAGTGATTGCGGACAATGGAACGCAATTCACTGGCAGCGAGCTGAAAGCCTTGTTTCAGAAATACGATGTTCCACAAATTCATTTTACACCTCGATATTGTCCACAAGTGAATACGGTTGAAAGGTACAATCGAACCGTCATGACGTCTGTCTCCATTATGGTACAGGATGATCATCGATCCTGGGATACCACGTTACCTAAAGTTCAGTTTGCCTTGAACACTACAGTCAATGAATCCACTCGATTCACTCCCTATTTCCTGGTTCACGGGCGTGAAGCCGTCCCCTGTGGTACAGTTTATGGCGACCAAAAGTCCTCACAGGTTGACCTTTCAATGGCCTCTCGTGATGATTACGCTTCGAGATTGGGGGGTTTGAAGGTTGTGTTCGAGAAGGTAGCTTCAGCTTTAAAAAGAGCACATAATAAGGGCGCGCGATATTACAATCAAAGGAGACAAACTGTTGAGTATCAGGTTGGTGATATCGTATGGAAGAAAACATTTCCTTTGAGTGACGCTAGTAAATTTTACATGGCTAAGTTAGCCCCTAAGTATTTAAAATGTCGTGTTGTTTGTAAACGTTCACCTTTAGTATACGAGTTGGAAGATGTAGCTAGTGGGAAAAACTTAGGATCTTGGCATATCCAAAACCTCAAGGGTGATTAATTTTTTTTCCATCCTCTATGGGATCAATATTTCGTTCTCGCAGAAATGTAACTTCGAGACATGTCTTGTGAGATTTGTTACGATAATTGTAACTATGTTATATATTTTTTTTCTTTCAGCCCGAGCCTAGTATGTGGGTTCGATTTTGGTGGTGGTGTTTTTCTTTTTTTTTCTCTTCAGGGATAACACTCTGCTGTGGCCGTTGGACGCGCAGCCCGGTGCTGACCACACCCCGCTGCGCCGCCAGCGTCCATGCCCACTTTATAGGGTGACTAACGTTCTTGTTTTGTTTTATTTTTACGGTAGTCGTTGGATATGTAGCCGTCGGCGTGAAACTTCGTGCTGCATAGCTAGGGACTTCGTATTGGGGATTTGACTGATTTAGCTGTTGGATATGTAGCCGTCGGCGTGAAACTTCGTGCTGCGTAGCTAGGGACTTCGTATTGGGGATTTGACTGATTTAGCCGTTGGATATGCAGCCGTCGGCGTGAAACTTCGTGCTGCATAGCCAGAGACTGTCAGGGCAGATCTGCTTTCTATTGTTAGAGTTAGTTGCTGGGGTCCAGCAAAAATTTGGCCTGAGTCCAAATTTTCCTCGGGTTGGGAGGTACTGTTACACATTTATTTCAAACCCCCTACCCCTTTTCCTATTATTTTTGAACTAATTTTTTTATTGATCGGTATCAGGTTTCCGGATTCGATTTTCAATCTTAAAGCCGAATGACCCCTGTTGCCATCGCCTCGCTTGTTTTCGATGAGAATTTGTTTCGTGTTGTCAGACGTAAAAACGCTTCGTATTGTAATTTTAGAATATTAATCCGATTTCAATTCATTTTATTCCAGGACTGCGTTTGATGTCTTTTAAATAAAATCCTACATCTATTTTTATGAAGGGCCGATAAATTCGAATTGTTTAAAGAAATGACGTCTTGTATCGACCGAATTTCAACCCTGGCAACCTGAAGATTTGACAACTGGAAGGTTTGACAGTTGTCGTCGACGTGTTCTTTTTTTTTACTTTTCTCAACGGCATATCAGCCAGGCCGCGTGCCTATATTTTTTTGGAGTCCCACTAGAGGGATTTTTCGTAAGTAAACCTTGGGAATTCCAACCCCAGGAGCCTGTCTTCATGGCGTACCGCCCTATTTTAAATTTTTATTAATTTTTCAGCCTTTACCCAAATCGTGTGGAAGCACGTCACACGTGGCAAGTGACCCGGTGCTGCTAATTAAACCCCGGACTCGAGTAAGTTCTTCTAGAAATGGCTCTGAAGAGCCGCCTTCCCTTTGTTGTCATCATTTTCTAATTTTCCTTTTTTTTTTAGCCTATAAAACCCCCAAGAGGTTGACATTGGAGAACCCTGCGGCCTGGTCAACCGTAAGCGGAACCATTTTCCCCCTTGGGTAAGTCTTCTTCTACAGCGACAAGGCCTACGCCAAAGTTCATGGAGATATCTTCTAAATGGAAGCGAAGCGACCCTACTAATACTAATTTCATACATATTGTTACAGGGGTTAACTTCACCCTTGATTATCCATGCTGCTCGGATCCGCTGAGGTTTCCTGAGCCCTTTATACGGCCCTTGGCTCGGCCTTCCTGCTTACTTCTGCTGAAGAGACCATCGGGTACTGCGCCCGAGGTTTCCACACTGTGCACGGGGAAGTACTCCTATTCTTTTTCATTTATTCCGGCTGATCTCGCCGGTGGCGCCCTCCTTGATCTCTATAACGTTTTCGTTTAAATATAAAAAATACTTTATCCGAGCGAGCGAAGAAAGCTTTTCCAAAACTTCCAATTTACCCCACGACCCAGCTTCTGACTAGCCTAAGGCCACTTTTGTTTGTATTTTTAGTAGAGTTCAAAGGTTGAAAATTAAACCAATAATTATTATAATTTCAGTATTTTATTTACCCTTTTTACCCGGCTGTACCTTGGGGCCAGCCTGGTAACAGTGTCGCACCAACGCGGGTCTAAATTGGAAATTTGTTGTGTCTTTTGCTACAACAAAATTGGAAAAGCTTTGCTCCTTTTATTTTAAATAATAATAATAATAAATACTTGGTGTTTGCTACATGCACAAGTTAGCTACCTGGCGCTCTTGATTTCATGGGTGTACAAATTCATAAAGCATTTGCATATTTTCTAAATTTACTGCTTAAATTGTTTTTATAAAGAAAATACTTTTATGGCCAACTTCATTTTACAATTTAAAACTTATACTAAGATATTTAATAGTGCTTGTGTTGGAAATTCATTCTGGAACCTTCTTTATTGTTCATTTTATGAGAAAGTGTTGGTTGAACCACTATATTGATGCGCTTTTGGCTATTTAGTTAAGGTACAGTGAAACATTTACATATCTGGTTTTTTCATACTGATTTATTGAAACATTAAGGCTATTTTACACCTTTACTGTAAAATATTCGTCGCTACATTGACTATTGCTTTTGAACAAAGCTGCTACTGTATTTATTCAGTGATTTTCATGTTCATGTTTAGGTTATGAACACATGGTCATTTCTTTCCATAACTTAATCTTGTTTTTCACCTCCATAATTCAGTTAATTCAATTTAGATAGTCTACTAAACCATTTAAAGACATTTGTGTATATTTAGACAAGTACAGTCAGCACCAAAATTTTATCTTTAATAATTAAATTAATATTATTTTTAATCTGGTACCAAAGTTGATATTTAACTTCATATTATTTAACAGTGTTTTTGTTATATTACAGTTGTCATAAATATTCACTTTTCATAAGTTTAAATCTTATTATTGGCTACTTGCTTACCCCGGAGGAAATTAAAATTAAATTTTGTTGTATTAAATTAAAACAATAGTTCTCTTATAGCATTGTTGGGTGGAAAATACCTTTAGTAGGGTCAACAGAACAACTTTAGTACAGTCAGAAAAAAAAACAAAAAAAACCCAAGTGTTTGTAAAATCTTTTACTGCTGGTTTTCTTGGCTTTTGTGTTTGCAGTTTTGCATTTTGGACATATCTTGTGTATGTACGGTTGGCAAAAAAAAAAAAAAAAAGTTTTTTTTTTTTGCTTTTGTGAATTTCATTTAATCCCATATACGGTTACTACTGCTGTTGCATTTTGAGCTTTTGCTATTATATAATTACAATGGAAGAGCGGCCTATTGCGTTTAACTTATTACATAAGGACGAACTTCAGTATGAAGTGTCCATTAGGGACGCGACCCCCGCTGACGATGTAAAGGCGTTGAGGACTCAGATCCGTAAGCTTTCTAAAGATGTACCTTCTGATGAGATATGTACCTTTGATGGAGATGTTAACTTAGAATTAAATACTATTGCGGGTAAATTGGAGGAATTGGCGAAATTAACTGACAGCACTGCGCGCCCATTATCCTTAAAAACTTTAAATAGGGTTCAAGCACTCGCTCACCACGTCTATCACCGATTGACTCGGATTGTTTCCGATGATACTGGACATTCAGAACTGACTGACAAACTGAACCGTTTACTTTCAAAATTGGACAATATGTTTTCAATTTTTAAAACTAGTAACTCTCAATATGAAGACCCAGGGTCCGAAGATTTGGCTTCGAATGTAAACGTAGCACCAGTTGTACCGGTTTTTGCTAAACCTCACACCATCAGTTCTCTGAATCTGAAATTCAACGGCAAGTCCTGCGTGAAGGCTTTTTTACAGCGTTTGGAGGAACTGTGCGGGTCGCGACAAATTTCAGAGCAGCAGTTGTTTTCGTCAGCGGTTGAATTGTTCGAGGGTGACGCCTTGCTGTGGTACCGAGGAGTCAAGTCCGAAGTTGGTACCTGGCAACAACTACGCGCGGCTATCTTAGTAGAATTCTTACCCTTCGATTATGACCGGCGACTACTCAAGGAGATTCGCAATCGTACACAAGGTCCGCACGAGTGCATCTCGTCGTATATCAGTATAATGCAAAATTACTTTGGTAGGTTATCAAAACAGCTTTCCGACGAGGAAAAGTTTGATATTATTAGCCTGAACCTGAGGCCTGAATATTCAGTGCCTATCGCTATACATACTGTTTCTTCCTTGACGGAACTTAAAAATGTTTGCCGTGCTCTTGAGAACAGCTGGCAACGGGCCAACTCCTTCGTTGAGCCCCCTAAGCCTTCTTCCAGCTCTTTAGCTGTGGATTTATGTTGCAAGTCTTTTGCGAAGCCTAGGGTTGAGGTAGCTACGACCAAGCGCTTCTGCCCTCGTTGTCGAGTGGACACGCATGATTTGCGTGGCTGCCCCTCGCGCGTTATTGTGTGCTTTAAATGTGGAAAGGAGGGTTTTAAAAGCCCTTCGTGTCCAACTTGCTCTCGTCGTGTCTCGGGTTCTAGTGATGGCATTACCTCCTCCGTGAGTCCAAAACCAGTTAACCCGGACCCTCTACATGAAGTACCTTCGAGTTCTAATGATAATAAACATAAGAATTATTTGGCCTTCGTTTCTCCTAGTGTCTCTCTGGTTCGCAACGCGTTTAATCCCGTTGACGACCGACCTCATCTAGAAATTGAAATCTTTGATCAATCCTTTTATGGACTGCTGGACTCAGGATCCTCCATCTCGATTGTTGGGTCCGATTTGTCTGACTTGTTCACGTCATGGGGTGTCTCTTTAGACAGTTGTGATGATTTAACTTACATCTCAACTGCTAATGATTCCCAGGCGAAGGTTTGTGGTTGTCTCTGCTTGCCGGTCAAGGTTAATGACTTGACTCGGATAATTAAATTTTATGTTATACCGGATGTGACCACTCCTTTAATACTTGGAGTTGAGTTCTGGAAAGCTTTTAATATTGCACCAAGCTTATTTAAAAATTATTCTGCTGGTAAGTTAAATGTCGTTTCAGACGCTCCGTATCGTGCCGTCTCGGTCTTAGAGATTCATTCAAGCTGCGGATGGTACAGAAAACTTTTCGAAAAATGCAGAAAGACCCCTAATTCCTTTGCAAATTACACAATAAAAGACAATAAATTGTTTCGATTCTGCAAAAATAAATTCAGTGTTTCGAGTGAATTCGATTGGAAAGAGGTCGTATCCTCTGATCGACGTGCGGATGTGTTGAAGTCGTGTCACCGCGAATCACTCTCGCATTTAGCGGTTCTTAAAACGTACCGACGTGTGACTCAGCACTACTATTGGCCGAATATGTATCAGGATGTTGTTGATCTTGTTCGTGCTTGTGATGTCTGCGCTGCTGAGAAGCGTTCGCAGAAATCTCTTGGTGTTATAGATGATGCAAGGGTTTCCTCCCAAACTTCTGAAATTTCAAATTCTGATGTGAGCTATTTTCTCTCTCGATTTTGGGCAGGATTTGTCTTTATTCTGTCCGTGGTTTGTTGCTTATCCAAAAATGTCTTAGTGTCTTCACCCAGACGTGCCGAAGTTAAAACTGTTTCCCCACGTCGAAAGCATGTTTTTCCCGCCAGTCATGATGTTCCGCATACAGTGATAGCGGATAATAAAACGCAATTCACTGGAAGCGTGTTGAAGGACTTTTTCCGGCGATGCAACATTTCACCTTTTCTAAATGGAAAGTCTCTTGATAAAAGTGCACCATCTGATAATCAAGTTAAACCAACTGCTGAATATCGGATTCGTGACATTTTATGGAAAAAAAAAATCCCTTTGAGCGATTTTAATATGTTTGGTATGGTTAAATATTTAACATGCTGTGTTGTTTATAAACATTCACCTTTTATTTACGTGTTGAAAGATTTTGAAAGTGGTAAAAACTTGGGGTCTCGGCATATCCAAAACCTCCATAGTATATGAGAACATTCGTTGTCCGTTTTTTATTTTTTTATTTTTATACTTGTAAATTGCGACAAGACTATTTTAGTTGTGCTAATGTTTTTTTTTGGACTCTGTTCTTTATGTAATTTTTGAATGTGGGTTCGATCTTGGTGGTGGTGTTGTTTCTTTTTGATTTCAGTGATGGTGTTCTGCTGTGGCCGTTGAACGCGCAGCCCGGTGCTGACCACACCCCGCTGCGCCGCCAGCATCCATGCTCACTTTATAGGGTGACTAACGTTCGTGTTTTGTTTTATTTTTACGGTAGTCGTTGGATATGTAGCCGTCGGCGTGAAACTTCGTGCCGCGTAGCTAGGGACTTCGTATTGGGGATTTGACTGATTTAGCCATTGGATATGCAGCCGTCGGCGTGAAACTTCGTGCTGCATAGCCAGAGACTGTCAGGGCAGTTCTGCTTTCTATTGTTAGAGTTAGTTGCTGGGGTCCAGCAAAAATTTGGCCTGAGTCCAAATTTTCCTCGGGTTGGGAGGTATTGTTACACATTTATTTCAAACCCCCTACCCCTTTTCCTATTATTTTGAACTACTTTTTTTGATCGATCGGTATCAGGTTTCCGGATTCGATTTTCAATCTTAAAGCCGAATGACCTCTGTGTCCATCGCCTCGCTTGTTTTCGATGAGAATTTGTTTCGTGTTGTCAGACGTAAAAACGCTTCGTATTGTAATTTTAGAATATTAATCCGATTTCAATTCATTTTATTCCAGGACTGCGTTTGATGTCTTTTAAATAAAATCCTACATCTATTTTTATGAAGGGCCGATAAATTCGAATTGTTTAAAGAAATGACGTCTTGTATCGACCGAATTTCAACCCTGGCAACCTGAAGATTTGACAACTGGAAGGTTTGACAGTTGTCGTCGACGTGTTCTTTTTTTTTACTTTTCTCAACGGCATATCAGCCAGGCCGCGTGCCTATATTTTTTTGGAGTCCCACTAGAGGGATTTTTCGTAAGTAAACCTTGGGAATTCCAACCCCAGGAGCCTGTCTTCATGGCGTACCGCCCTATTTTAAATTTTTATTAATTTTTCAGCCTTTACCCAAATCGTGTGGAAGCACGTCACACGTGGCAAGTGACCCGGTGCTGCTAATTAAACCCCGGACTCGAGTAAGTTCTTCTAGAAATGGCTCTGAAGAGCCGCCTTCCCTTTGTTGTCATCATTTTCTAATTTTCCTTTTTTTTTTAGCCTATAAAACCCCCAAGAGGTTGACATTGGAGAACCCTGCGGCCTGGTCAACCGTAAGCGGAACCATTTTCCCCCTTGGGTAAGTCTTCTTCTACAGCGACAAGGCCTACGCCAAAGTTCATGGAGATATCTTCTAAATGGAAGCGAAGCGACCCTACTAATACTAATTTCATACATATTGTTACAGGGGTTAACTTCACCCTTGATTATCCATGCTGCTCGGATCCGCTGAGGTTTCCTGAGCCCTTTATACGGCCCTTGGCTTGGCCTTCCTGCTTACTTCTGCTGAAGAGACCATCGGGTACTGCGCCCGAGGTTTCCACACTGTGCACGGGGAAGTACTCCTATTCTTTTTCATTTATTCCGGCTGATCTCGCCGGTGGCGCCCTCCTTGATCTCTATAACGTTTTCGTTTAAATATAAAAAATACTTTATCCGAGCGAGCGAAGAAAGCTTTTCCAAAACTTCCAATTTACCCCACGACCCAGCTTCTGACTAGCCTAAGGCCACTTTTGTTTGTATTTTTAGTAGAGTTCAAAGGTTGAAAATTAAACCAATAATTATTATAATTTCAGTATTTTATTTACCCTTTTTACCCGGCTGTACCTTGGGGCCAGCCTGGTAACAGTGTTACACATTTATTTCAAACCCCCTACCCCTTTTCCTATTATTTTTGAACTAATTTTTTTATTGATCGGTATCAGGTTTCCGGATTCGATTTTCAATCTTAAAGCCGAATGACCCCTGTTGCCATCGCCTCGCTCGTTTTCGACGAGAATTTGTTTCGTGTTGTCAGTCGTAAAAACGCTTCATATTGTAATTTTAGAATATTAATTCGATTTCAATTTATTTTATTCCAGGACTGCGTTTGCTGTCTTTTAAATAAAATCCTACATCTATTTTTATGAAGGGCCGATAAATTCGAATTGTTTAAGGAAATGACCTCTTGTATCGACCGAATTTCAACTCTGGCAACCTGATGATTTGACAACTGGAAGGTTTGACAGTTGTCGTCGACGTGTACTTTTTTTCCTTTTCTCAACGGCATACCAGCCAGGCCGCGTGCCTATATTTTTTGGAGTCCCACTAGAGGGATTTTTTCGTAAGTAAACCTTGGGAATTCCAACCCCAGGAGCCTGTCTTCATGGCGTACCGCCCTATTCTAAATTTTTATTAATTTTTCAGCTTTTACTCAAATCGTGTGGAAGCACGTCACACGTGGCAAGTGACCCGGTGCTGCTAATTCAACCCCGGACTCGAGTAAGTTCTTCTAGAAATGGCTCTGAGGAGCCGCCTTCCTTTGGTTGTCACCATTTTCTAATTTTCCTTTTTTTTTAGCCTATAAAACCCCCAAGAGGTTGACATTGGAGAACCCTGCGGCCTGGTCAACCGTAAGCTGAACCATTTTCCCCCTTGGGTAAGTCTTCTTCTACAGCGACAAGGCCTACGCCAAAGTTCATGGAGATATCTTCTAAATGAAAGCGAAGCGACCCTACTAATACTAATTTCATACATATTGTTACAGGGGTTAACTTCACCCTTGATTTACATGCTGCTCGGAGCCGCTGAGGTTTCCTGAGCCCTTTATACGGCCCTTGGCTTGGCCTTCCTGCCTACTTCCGCTGAAGTGACCATCGGGTACTGCACCCGAGGTTTCCACACTGTGCACGGGGAAGTACTCCTATTCTTTTTCATTTATTCCGGCTGATCTCGCCGGTGGCGCCCTTCTTGATCTCTATAACGTTTTCGTTTAAATATAAAAAATACTTTATCCGAGCGAGCGAAGAAAGCTTTTCCAAAACTTCCAATTTACCCCACGACCCAGCTTCTGACTAGCCTAAGGCCACTTTTGTTTGTATTCTTAGTAGAGTTTAAAGGTTGAAAATTAAACCAATAATTATTATAATTTCAGTATTTTATTTACCCTTTTTACCCGGCTGTACCTTGGGGCCAGCCTGGTAACAGTGTCGCACCAACGCGGGTCTAAATTGGAAATTTGTTGTGTCTTTTGCTACAACAAAATTGGAAAAGCTTTGCTCCTTTTATTTTAAATAATAATAATAATAAATACTTGGTGTTTGCTACATGCACAAGTTAGCTACCTGGCGCTCTTGATTTCATGGGTGTACAAATTCATAAAGCATTTGCATATTTTCTAAATTTACTGCTTAAATTGTTTTTATAAAGAAAATACTTTTATGGCCAACTTCATTTTACAATTTAAAACTTATACTAAGATATTTAATAGTGCTTGTGTTGGAAATTCATTCTGGAACCTTCTTTATTGTTCATTTTATGAGAAAGTGTTGGTTGAACATTTCCGTCCATACTTGGAAGGTGGTCCACGCTTTAAAATAATAACTGATCATTCTAGCCTGAAGTGGTTTTTCAATTTGTCAAATCCGACAGGCCGGTTAGCCCGTTGGGGATGTCACTTGTCTCCTTATGATTTTGAAATCGTTCACCGGAAAGGGAGAGAGAACGTTATCCCGGATACCTTGTCTCGTGCCGTACCTGTCATGGAAATACGTACCGGATGCGAGTGGTACAACAAGCTTCTTCAAAGATGTAAACAGTTCCCCGCTTCGTGTCCAAATTACACTATAAAAAATGATAAATTGTTCCGTTTTTCTAAAAATAAATTTAAATTTCCCAGCGAGTTTGATTGGAAAGAGGTTGTATCCTCTGATCGTCGCCAGGAACTGTTGACGTCTTGTCACTGCGATGCACTCTCGCACTTAGGAGTGTTTAAAACTTATAAACGCTTGTCCCAGCATTATTATTGGCCAAGCATGTATCAAGATGTGTCAGATTTGGTCCGGAATTGTGACGTCTGCACTGCCTATAAGCATTCGCAGAAGCCTCCTCAAGGTCTCATGGGCGACCCCAAGGTATGTACCCGACCATTTGAAACCTTAAGCCTAGATTTGATTGGCCCCCTTCCCCGTTCTCGGGCGGGCTTTACCTTTATTCTATCTGTGGTATGTTGCTTTTCGAAGTATGTCTTTTTATTTCCCCTCAGACGTGCTGTTGGTAAAGCCATTTGCCAGCGCCTAGAAGATGAAGTCTTCCTCAAACACGGTATACCGCGTACAGTGATTGCGGACAATGGAACGCAATTCACTGGCAGCGAGCTGAAAGCCTTGTTTCAGAAATACGATGTTCCACAAATTCATTTTACACCTCGATATTGTCTACAAGTGAATACGGTTGAAAGGTACAATCGAACCGTCATGACGTCTGTCTCCATTATGGTACAGGATGATCATCGATCCTGGGATACCACGTTACCTAAAGTTCAGTTTGCCTTGAACACTACAGTCAATGAATCCACTCGATTCACTCCCTATTTCCTGGTTCACGGGCGTGAAGCCGTCCCCTGTGGTACAGTTTATGGCGACCAAAAGTCCTCACAGGTTGACCTTTCAATGGCCTCTCGTGATGATTACGCTTCGAGATTGGGGGGTTTGAAGGTTGTGTTCGAGAAGGTAGCTTCAGCTTTAAAAAGAGCACATAATAAGGGCGCGCGATATTACAATCAAAGGAGACAAACTGTTGAGTATCAGGTTGGTGATATCGTATGGAAGAAAACATTTCCTTTGAGTGACGCTAGTAAATTTTACATGGCTAAGTTAGCCCCTAAGTATTTAAAATGTCGTGTTGTTTGTAAACGTTCACCTTTAGTATACGAGTTGGAAGATGTAGCTAGTGGGAAAAACTTAGGATCTTGGCATATCCAAAACCTCAAGGGTGATTAATTTTTTTTCCATCCTCTATGGGATCAATATTTCGTTCTCGCAGAAATGTAACTTCGAGACATGTCTTGTGAGATTTGTTACGATAATTGTAACTATGTTATATATTTTTTTTCTTTCAGCCCGAGCCTAGTATGTGGGTTCGATTTTGGTGGTGGTGTTTTTCTTTTTTTTTCTCTTCAGGGATAACACTCTGCTGTGGCCGTTGGACGCGCAGCCCGGTGCTGACCACACCCCGCTGCGCCGCCAGCGTCCATGCCCACTTTATAGGGTGACTAACGTTCTTGTTTTGTTTTATTTTTACGGTAGTCGTTGGATATGTAGCCGTCGGCGTGAAACTTCGTGCTGCATAGCTAGGGACTTCGTATTGGGGATTTGACTGATTTAGCTGTTGGATATGTAGCCGTCGGCGTGAAACTTCGTGCTGCGTAGCTAGGGACTTCGTATTGGGGATTTGACTGATTTAGCCGTTGGATATGCAGCCGTCGGCGTGAAACTTCGTGCTGCATAGCCAGAGACTGTCAGGGCAGATCTGCTTTCTATTGTTAGAGTTAGTTGCTGGGGTCCAGCAAAAATTTGGCCTGAGTCCAAATTTTCCTCGGGTTGGGAGGTACTGTTACACATTTATTTCAAACCCCCTACCCCTTTTCCTATTATTTTTGAACTAATTTTTTTATTGATCGGTATCAGGTTTCCGGATTCGATTTTCAATCTTAAAGCCGAATGACCCCTGTTGCCATCGCCTCGCTCGTTTTCGACGAGAATTTGTTTCGTGTTGTCAGTCGTAAAAACGCTTCATATTGTAATTTTAGAATATTAATTCGATTTCAATTTATTTTATTCCAGGACTGCGTTTGCTGTCTTTTAAATAAAATCCTACATCTATTTTTATGAAGGGCCGATAAATTCGAATTGTTTAAGGAAATGACCTCTTGTATCGACCGAATTTCAACTCTGGCAACCTGATGATTTGACAACTGGAAGGTTTGACAGTTGTCGTCGACGTGTACTTTTTTTCCTTTTCTCAACGGCATACCAGCCAGGCCGCGTGCCTATATTTTTTGGAGTCCCACTAGAGGGATTTTTTCGTAAGTAAACCTTGGGAATTCCAACCCCAGGAGCCTGTCTTCATGGCGTACCGCCCTATTCTAAATTTTTATTAATTTTTCAGCTTTTACTCAAATCGTGTGGAAGCACGTCACACGTGGCAAGTGACCCGGTGCTGCTAATTCAACCCCGGACTCGAGTAAGTTCTTCTAGAAATGGCTCTGAGGAGCCGCCTTCCTTTGGTTGTCACCATTTTCTAATTTTCCTTTTTTTTTAGCCTATAAAACCCCCAAGAGGTTGACATTGGAGAACCCTGCGGCCTGGTCAACCGTAAGCTGAACCATTTTCCCCCTTGGGTAAGTCTTCTTCTACAGCGACAAGGCCTACGCCAAAGTTCATGGAGATATCTTCTAAATGAAAGCGAAGCGACCCTACTAATACTAATTTCATACATATTGTTACAGGGGTTAACTTCACCCTTGATTTACATGCTGCTCGGAGCCGCTGAGGTTTCCTGAGCCCTTTATACGGCCCTTGGCTTGGCCTTCCTGCCTACTTCCGCTGAAGTGACCATCGGGTACTGCACCCGAGGTTTCCACACTGTGCACGGGGAAGTACTCCTATTCTTTTTCATTTATTCCGGCTGATCTCGCCGGTGGCGCCCTTCTTGATCTCTATAACGTTTTCGTTTAAATATAAAAAATACTTTATCCGAGCGAGCGAAGAAAGCTTTTCCAAAACTTCCAATTTACCCCACGACCCAGCTTCTGACTAGCCTAAGGCCACTTTTGTTTGTATTCTTAGTAGAGTTTAAAGGTTGAAAATTAAACCAATAATTATTATAATTTCAGTATTTTATTTACCCTTTTTACCCGGCTGTACCTTGGGGCCAGCCTGGTAACACGGTGAATACGAAATAAGACTGGCGTTCCATTGGATTTGTTGTAAGTACTTGACTACCTTTGCGTGCGTGTCAATGCTGTATTATGAATACCTAATATATCAAGGTTTTTTTTTTTCATTTTTGAGAAAAGCACTATATAAGCCTCGGCACGTGAAAGGCTTTGCAGGCTTCGTACATATTAAAGGGCCTCGGCGAAGCCTCGGCCCTTTAAACCAGTACTCAGCCTGCAAAGACCTACTTTCCCGGCCACGGCAATAATGTACTATATATTTACCTCATACCCAGCCCCTCTGTTCAAGATTAACTATTGGTGTTCTTATTATGATCTTGAAAATGTTCTTTTTGAGAAATTAGAGTGCATTGAACATGCAAAACACACATACCAGAGAGAACTCCTTAGAATGAATGTACTTCTGGAACTTAATACAAAATTTCATGATTGGCACAAAATTTTCACTGATGGGTCCAAGCACCGCAATAAGATAGGAGCCGCATATTATGACCCCTCTTCCAACTCGGGGAAATGCTTCCAAATTACCACCAATGTATCTATAATGACAGCAGAGCTCCTCGCTATTTCCAAAGCCTTGCTTTACGTAAGTTCACTGAACTCACAAAATGTTGTCATCATAACGGTCAGCAAAAGTGCTATCCAGCATGTCGAACGCTGCACTACCGGCAAACGATGCATCTCACTGGGGTATGAAATATTGGAACAGTTACAATCCCTAAAGTCAAAAGGGAAATGCGTAAAGATCCAGTGGGTCCCGTCACATATTGGCCTGAAAGGCAATGAGGAGGCCGATCGGCTGGCCGGGCGGGCATCATCTGAAGGAACCCAAATAATTATAGCTCCTGACCTCTCAGAAGTGCTTTCTAAATTTAAATTTAATATACACTGTCTTTGGAAAGAATATTTCGACAAGCGTTCATTAGATAAGGGTATAATGGTACAAAACTATCCAGCCTGAGCCCCCCCGGTGGCCCTGGTTCGATACTTTAGGTTTATCTAGAAGCCAAGTTGTATCCGCTCATAGGTTGAGATCAGGCCATGCTCCGCTAAACGGATTCGCGTTTCTCATGAGGAAGATGCCTTCCCCAAATTGTGAGGTATGCGTTTTGCCCGAAGACGTGTATCATCGGTTGGCGGAGTGTGCTCGGACTCGGCCGGAGAGAGAAAGGTTATTTGAGAAATTCCATCTGAGTAAGTCCAACCTGGGAACATTCCAGGAAATTTTGTCTGAGCCTGCCTCGGATGCCGGGAAAATGATTTTAAGCTTTTTGACTAAATAACCTACCTCTCTCCTCCATAACAACACTCTACTGAGGAGAAGTTTAGAGCGGCTGAAATGGGCTGGCATCGTCATTTAATGACAAAGGCCCAAAAAAAAAAGATTTAAAAAAAAAATGACAATATAAGAATTTCAATCTGTTATTTTTGTATTGGGTCCGTCATTTACGAAATCATTTCGAATTGTCAGAGAATTTGCCCCGAGTTGTCCACTTTTGACTATATCTATAGTCGGTTTGCTAATTAGAGATCAGTGTTTATAAAAAATGTAAAAATAATCGTCGTTTTTTTTTAAATTAATTACTTATAATTATTAAGAACTAGTTGGCCCGATGAACTTCGTATCACCCTTTTTTAGCTGTTCCTTTTGACTTTTCCCGACTTTTTTCATTAAAGTGAATAAAATAAGCGCAGTGGAAATTGGTTGGATTATTAAGTATTTTATTACAAGGGGATGGCATGTCGAATCTGACAGCGTGCGAGCGGGATGCATTTATACATTAATTTCTTGATGCGAAAGATGAGAGAAGTAATAGATTTTTTAATACAGTTGCTCAAAAAGTGCTACTTTACGTAGCTTTATTTGCGAAAGTTGGTTTTTGCGAACTAGTGCTATTCTCTTTTCCATTTTTGTTAAATTTATGCTTGTTCCAGTTCATGACTATTTATTGACAAGTGTTAATATTAGTTTCCTTTAAACGTCGTAATCGACATTAAAACTTACTGTTAATGTAAGAATACGAAAACTATACATATTTCATAATTGATTACTTACCTCTTCATCATTATAACACGTTTATTTTTTAAATATTGAATGTTGAATAACCGTTCTTAATAAGTTGTCTGAGTGAAACTGAACAGCTGCTGAAACGCCTGTCAGAGAGAGGCGTTTTTTCTTTCTGCAAGCATGTTTTATGTTTGCAAAGGCAACATACAAATTGTGCCATTAACTATTATGTAAATAAAAAATAAATAAATAAAGATAGAAGAATTTTTTATTAGATTTTTTTAATTTTTGTAGAACTTTATTATTTTTCAGTTCAGAAGGTATCCAAGTATATCCAGTATCCAGTCAGAAGGTATCCAAGTAGCTATAGTTTTAAATGTGTTACTGTCACTAGTTACTACTGTTTAGTTTCAGCAACATTCGTATTTATTTCATGACGTTATCTGTTCGTTATATGCTGTAGTAATTAAAATTAAATGAAATAAGTAATGTACAATAAAATATGGAAAAAAAATAGTACGAAATCATTCAGAAATACAATCGAAAACCGTTTTTGTTAAGGTCATGACCAAATAACCCAATATTTCACGAATCCGTGAAATCCGAAATATCCGGATCCCATGAGACTTTGGATCCGGATCTGAAATTTGACGGATATCCGGATTGCAAACCCTAGCCGCACGCAACCGGTCGACCACAATCAGCCGGCTATGCAGCTCTGAGATGAGAATGGGAATCGGAGAGACGGTTGTACTGTTGTCGGGCGGAATGAGCGTTGGTGATTCTGATGAGTCTTGATGTCGGACATGATGGTGAGTAATAGTCAGCCTCACTCCACTCACTTCCGAAGTTTCGACAGTTGTCTTATGGTACTTCGACGGCAATTTTAAATCCTTGGACGGCTCGGGTTTTCCATCAAAACGAGGATAATGACGATTGCTTTTCGATTGTCTTGTGCAGTTCCCGCAGTCCATCGAAGTCCTTGAAAGCTGAGCGTATGTCGCTGACACTGTACACGAAGATGGTAATGCTTCGGAATGAGGCTCGCTTTAAGTTCACGTGCAGTTTGCGCTGTCCATCGAAGTCCTTGAACGTTGCGCGTATCCTCGTATGCCGCTCTACACGGACAAGGTGACTTGGTGACGGTAGGTACAGAGTGAGGCTGGCTTCAAGTTATCTTGTGAAGTTGTCGCAGTCCATCAAAGTAATTGAAAGTTGCGCTTATGACGCTCTACAAGGCTACTACAGATGGTGACGGTACGGAGTGAAGTGCAGCAGGCTTTAAGTTATCTTGTGCAGTTCTCGCAGGTCCATCGGACTCAAATTACTTTAACGTTGCACGTAAGTCGCTCGCTCTACACGGATATGGTGACGGTGAGGTGGGGTGGGTGGGGGTGAGGCTGGCTTCAAGTTATCTTGTGCAGTTTCCGCAACCATCGAAGTCCTTGAACGTTACGCGTATGTCGCTCTACACGTAGATGCTGACGGTACGGAGTGAGCCTGGCTTCAAGTTATCTTGTGCAGATCTCGCAGTCCATTGAAGTCCTTGAACGTTGCACATATGTCCCTACACGGATATCTTCATAACTGTTACAGAATTGGCTCATAAAGTTTACTAAGTGAGCGATGTCAGGTCTCAAGCAGACAGCAATTTATATCAATGTTCCTATCAGCTCTCTGTAGGATATGTAAGATATGTTGCTGTCAGGTGTGAATGACTCACTCGGTTTTTGGAATCGGTACCCTGCAACTCCTGGAGTACTCCTGCAGCTCAATCACGTTCGCCAATTAGTTTGGCGAATTCAAGCCAATGGCGCTTGATTCCGGTGAATCAAGTGCCTTTTTTGTAGCGATCACGTCTGCCACTTAGTTTGAAATTAATTGTCATTTTCCTATACGAAATTGAACTTTATTTGGTAAGCAGTGTGGTTCAATCTCGTATAAAGGTTAATTGAATGACTGAATGATATTTTCTGATATTTCGGTCTTTCAAACCAATACCTACTGTCAAATGAGTCAGTTTGACGTTCCAAGCTAATGGCGAGTTGATTCATGCATAGTTGACGGACTCCTGGTCGTTAAATATGGCCGCCGAGCTGTCATTCCATACAGAAACGTCATATTTAACGTTAACGTTAACTTTAGTGGACGATTTGAATCAACTCAGTTCGTAATTGGTTTGAAATGTCAATGTCAAATGAAAAGCCGAAATATCGGAAAATATCATCGCCATTTTTTGAATATTGTGCTGTGTGTTGTGTTTCTTCTGTACAGAAGAAAGTTATTAACCGACCAACCCTCGCAGAAGAGAAACATCCAAATAGAAGATTTGTCTTCATTTGCCACCGAAAAAATATGAGCTCAAGATGTGGCCGCCGACTTTTATCGTGTCGTAAAATGATTTTGTGGTAAACGCCAGCCAATGTGTACTTAATTTCAATACCTAGCTGCATTTCAAAGGTGGGTGTTATTTGTTTTTCTATAGTTATAACAAATTTCACATTTTGTTTTTGTACATAACCTAAGCACATATCATTTTCACATCAAATAAATAGCAAGGTCTTCAATCTAAAACTATTTCCTATTGTTATTATATTATAATTTCCTTGCTTTACACAATTTGTGGCATTCTTTTATTAAAGATAGCTACAGTTAATGTGAACCAGCATAGTACCCTACATTTCAATATGTGCACACCACGACAATGTTCTACAATAGCCCACTCATCAAGAATGTGTGGGCTGTAAGTAAATGCCATAATGTATAAAAAGTATGTACTTAGTGTTTAGTTCAATTTAGTTTGGCAGCCTAAAGACTTAGGATAATAGCGCAGAAATCAATAACGGTATAAAGATGTGTTGAAAATAATAGCAGTACCTAAAGGAAAAACTGAAATGAAGTTTGAATATGTTATAATATAAAACATAATTTAAATTTATATGTAGGTATTATAAGAATTACTCCTCTTAGTTTGCCATCACACCTGGGTGGGTGCGCCCAACAGTTTGAAAAAGTGATCTAGTTTCTCAACTGTACTACTTTGTTTCAGGGCTGGGGTTTACTTCAAGCATTTTGTAAAAATGAGTCGTCATGGACTGTTAAGATGCTATGAAATTAAAATGCCAAGATATCATCAACTACACATTACATGATTGAATAAAATTGCTTTGTTTGGACTATTTATTTCTAATTTCTATATCTTTCTTATCTCTATCAGCAATGGAATGGAGTCAGTCAGACAACATGTGTGTATAGAAAGTTTCATGGTAAGAAATATTTTAAAGTACAGCCTGCATTGCATTGATGCATAAGTAGGTACATTTATTTACCTTGAGATAATTGAACTTATTAACTTTAAATAGAAAACTTTTACCTAATTTATTTATTTATTAGCACCTTGTATGTAAATGTTCCGATAGTGTGAAAATAATGGAGTTAACAAAACAGTAAGTACCACAACAGCCTATAATGTGTCGCTGCTGAGCACAGGCCCAGGGCCAACGGTGTTAGAAGCCTAATGCACACTCAGTGTGGATTGGGGACTTTGCACACATCTGCAGATCCTGTAGGAGTCTGCGATTTGTTTGCTATTTGTTTACAGTAGTATGTGCAAGGTTTGTATAAAAAGAAATTGCCTTTTTATTTATTAGTACACCCATGTAAATGAGGGGATGGCAGCTAGTATTTATTATAATTGAACACTATCCAGCCAATGGCGCAAAAAATGACAATGGCTGCTTGTTTGTATGTTGTATGTGTGTTTGTATCTTTGCTGAATTTGCTTGTATATATGTCTTATCTTACATTTAGAAGTAACTGCAGTTTCTTTGCTGTGTTTTTTGTTTGTTTAAGGGTTTAGTGCGGCTGGGTGCTGCGGTTGCGACGAGCGTGGCGCCGAGTGTCGCCGCCCGCCGAATTGTTTGCACACCCCCCCCTAAAACACCGTACGTTATTTTGAAAACCTTTTCAAACATTGATACCTACTAAACATTTCATATGTTCATTTCACCTTTCCCTGATTCCCTGAGAAACGGTATGCTGTGCTGTGCTCTATATTTTAGGTGTGGTGCCTTGACGTCGCGCCTTAGCTGAGGGGCTCAAGTCTGTCGCAGTGAAGAACTGTGAAAAATTACTTCTTTAGGTAGGTAGCATGTAAGAGACCTTTATTTCTGCGCATGTTTACGACTGAAGTGCCAATAAGCGTGCGCGCTATCTTAAGCTTAAGCTAATTAGTATAAACCTGTAAGTAAATTTCTATAAAATAAATAAAAACTGTTATATAATTGACTTACACTATACGAATTATTTCCCCTATTTGGGTTTTTCAAATTTTTAAGCAAAATACTAAAAAACAAACTTATTTAGTAACACACGTATCATTCGCGAATAAAAACTCACGCAGACATTGACTTAAAAATAACTTTTTTTTTTGGGTTATTTATCTACTACTACTAAACTATTTGCGTCCCACTGCTGGGCACAGGCCGCGCGAGACGGTTCGTATACATGTTCGTATACAGCTTGTATACATGGCTCAGAAGTGAGATGGGTCTGTAATTCTTCAGCAAGGTATTATCACCTTTTTTTGAAGAAAAGCACTACCGCACTTCTGTTCCATGCTTGCGGCGTTCTCCCTTCGTGAAAGACGGAATTAAACAGCGTCTGAAGGGCCTTGAGGACTGGTTTACAATCCGCCTTCAGGAGTTCGGCTGTAATTCCGTCGTCACCGTCGTACGCGCTGAATTTAATTTCTCGCGCGGAAGTTTTTATCTTTTCGATAACTCCTAACCCTGAAATATTTATATTGCATGGTATAAAGAGCAATCATAAAGTGCATGAATATGCACTGCAAAAATGCAAGTGACTTTGTTTTATAATAGTACTGAGTGAAAGATAAGAGCGTAAATTTGATACTTTCTGCGTCCAACTTTAAAACAGCTGTAATTTCATAGAAACTTTCAACTCCTCTTTTTACTCCAATTACGAGGAATTTTCCAAAACTCCTTTCATATTGCCCACTTCGGTCTAAGAGAAACCTTACTGCCAAATTTCATGTTTCCAAGCTAGGTTTAAAAGTTTCATACAAATGTTCAGCCCAATTTTTACCCCACTTAAGGGAAAATTTCCAAACATCTTTTCTCAGTGCCCATTTAAGTACGACATAAGAGAAAGCTTTCTGCCAATATTTATGTTTCTAAGGCTAGCGGTTAAGAAGTTTCATACAAACTTTCAACTCCCTTTAAGCCCTTTTAGGGGAATTTCCAGAAGTCCTTTCTTTCTTAGTCACTTACATCACAAGAGAAACTTTTTTGCCAAAGTTCATTTTTCTAGGCTTAGCGGTTTAGAAGGTACATACAAACTTTTAACCCCCTTTTTACCCTCATAAAGGGACACTTTCCAAAAATCCTTTGTTAGTGCTCATTTATGTCATAAAAGAAACCATTTTTCCAACTTTCATGTTTCTAGGCCCAATGACTTAAAGTTACATACAAACTTTTAACCCTCTTTTTAATCTTATAAGGAGGCACTTTCCAAAAATACTTTGTTAGTGCTTATTTAAGTATGTCATAAAAAAAAATTGACAAATTTCATGTTTCTAGGCCTAACGGTTTAGAAGTTACATACAAACTTTCAAACCCCTTTTCATTTTATTTCTAAAATTAATTTCTAAAAATACTTACCTATAAGGAGGCACTTTCCAAAAATCCTTTAATCGATCAGTCAGTCAGTACACCATAAATTTAAACAACTAATCGTGCACAGTATTTGTCATCATCCAAATTATAATAAATCAATGGGATACGGATAGCGGTTGACTTGACTAAATTCATTTTAGCTATTTTCTCCCGAGCAAAAGACTACTGCACCGATTTTTATTAATATACATTATACAATGCATATTTTTAAAAGTTAATTTAAGCCAATACAGAAAGAATGGTCGAAATGACTTCACTATCGCTAATAATTATGAAACTTGTAAAAACACCGGTTCATAGCGTGACACTGACACTGCGGAAAGCGTGATTGTACTTTTTACCCGACTGCGTGTATGTATGTATGTTTCTTTTATTCCTTTGTTGTTTCCTTTGATTATGATCGGATCGAATCATAAATCCCTATGTTCAATATCGATATCGACAAACAACACTAGAATATCGATAAAATTATCGACAACGTGTCACATCACATTCATTGTGTACGTATTAGTCTGTCTCCCTCCCCAACCTCAAGCCTTCCTCCGCTAAGCACGATAGAGACAGCTGCAGCTTGGACGGAAAATACCTATGAAAAGAACACAAAAACAACGTTTGGCTGTCCCCTATTTCCTCTTCCAAAACTGGACCAATTTGATTGCAGTTTTTTTTTTTAATTTGTTTGCTGATTGTTTGAACACAACGAAAAATCTGGCATTTTTTTTAGATTTTTGAAGGCTCATATCGTTTTTAATACTTGGTTTATCAAAAAAAAAGGAACCTAGAATTAGTGGTGAATTTTAGGAAAAAAAATAATGTCGATATTTGCTTTATCCAGGGAGAAAACAGGGTACAGCGTTTGTATGGAGAAACAGCCGTTGTGTTTCCTCTTAATTAAAATTGTTGCCACACACATCTAACCGAAACCGTCCTACCTTGCCACAAGTTGCGAGCAACGAAACAAAGAGGAGATGAATCTATTGTGGTGAATTCCGTGTTGGCGATT
>CAXARK010000062.1:0-15410 GCA_963971205.1 Aethes cnicana
TAATAAACGATCGCGCAGAGAATGTGGTATAATTATTTTATGACCTCTAAGCAAACATCCGTCTTCAATATCCAGATCCATTCTACATTTAAAATAAGGTAGGATATTGCTGCATGTTATTTTCCGCGGCCACCCATTTCGTGCATATTTTACAACGGTCTGTAGTACACCGTCAGACGAAGTATGCCTTTTAATGTCCTCGAACGAGATAGGTAGATCATCCGAGTTAAAATAGTTTAAATACGACCCGGACGTGCCATCTTGTAGATCCACCCTTTCATCCTTGGACGGGCCCCGCGAAAAGAAATCCGCTACAACGTTACCTTGACTTGATAAATATTCTATATTGTAATTATAGGCAGATAAAAATATCGCGTAACGTTGTAAGCGAGATGCGGTCATAATAGGTATGCCTTTATTCTGACCAAAAATCGCTAACAAAGGCCTATGGTCAGTCCTTAAGGTAAAAGGAACCTCTCTCCCGAAAATGTACTGGTGAAAATATTTAACACCGAAAATAATCGCTGCCGCCTCCTTGTGTATCTGACTGTACTTTCTCTCGGCTTCCGAGAGCGATCTCGAGGCGAAAGCTAGGGGACGCTCGTGTCCTGGCTCCCCCTGCGCCAGCACCGCGGCCAGCCCCGCGGGGCCTGCGTCGACAGTCAGCAGCAGGCGCGCGGCGGGGTCGAAGTGCGTCAGCACGCGTTCTGACGCCAGCTCCCGCTTGATCCTCGCGAGCGCCTGCTCGTGCCGCTCCGCCCAGCACCACACGGCGTCTTTACGTAGCAGCTCGAACAACGGACTCAAAATGGAAGATGCGCCGGGAATGAAATTTCTATAGTAATTTGTCATACCTAGAAACCTCTTTAATTCCGTTACATTTGTAGGTCGCGCACTATCCACTATGGCTTGAACCTTATTGGGGCACGTTCGGATACCTGACTTGTCAATAACGTACCCCAAATACGTCACACTGCTCTTGAAAAAATCACATTTTTCTTTTTGCAATTTAAGTCCCGCCTCACTTAGCCTACGTAAAACTTCGCGGAGTCTTTGCAAATGAATCTCCCTACTTGGACCGGTGACACAGATATCATCGAGCCAACAAGATACGCCTTCTATTCCAGCTAACAAGGTCTCCATTGTTTTCTGGAAAATAGCGGGTGCGTTTGCCAGACCATAGACAAGGCGAGTATACTTAAAAAGCCCTCGCGGGGTGTTTATCGTGGTGAGTTCTTGTGATTCATCACACAAGACGAATTGGTTATACGCATTACTAAGATCCATCTTAGTGTACCTCTCACCACCACCAATCTTGGCAAACACTTCTTCGATTCGCGGCATCGGGTACTTGTCTATGATGAGGTCTCTGTTTAAAGTTATTGAATAGTCACCCGCGATTCTCAGTTTGCCGTTCTCCTTCAACACCGGAACTATCGGCGTAGCGTAGAGAGAGTGGTTTACCGGAACTAGAACACCTGCTTTAGTCAACCTCTCGATCTCTGCCTCAACACGACCTTTTAGGGCAAACGGCACAGGACGTGCTTTAAAAAATTTTGGCTCGACGTTGTCTTTGAGCTGCAACTTAATTTTAAATTTATTAAATTCTCCTAAACCTTCAGACCACAAAGATGGAAACTCGTTCATAATATTCTTTAAGTCAGTATCGACTCTATCTATGGAAAAATTCTTACTTACATTGCATGAAAAGGAAATCTCAAATTTTGCCATGAAATCTCGGCCCAACAGGGGAGGACCCCCATTTTTAATAACATAAAATTTCAAATCCTTTGTGATTTTTCCATATGTAGCTTTTACAGATAAGTATCCTATTGGTGACAACTTATGACCGTTATAAACACACATCGTAATACTGCATGGATTTAGCGGTATTCTGGAAAAATGAGTATTATAGTACCTTTCTGAAATTACAGATATACTCGACCCCGAATCTAATTCCATACAATAACAATTGTTTTCAATTTTTATGTTAATTGATATAGGCTTTTCATAGTCATACCTCATATTATATAAGTTGCACTCATCACAATTCTCACAAGATGAAGCAACAGGCTCGTCTTCCGTGCCAATGTTGTTGACCCGACGACTGCACATCTTCTTCAAGTGCCCCTTTGTGCCGCATTTCTGGCAGCGGTATCCCTTGTAGCGGCACCTGTCCGCGCTGTGACTCGACATGCCGCACACGGAACACCGAGAAGCTCCTCGATAGCCAGCCCCGCCGTCCGGAGCGGAGGGGGTCGCGCGCTCCGCCGGAAACCGCCTCGCGCCACCGGCGCCTGCACCCTCCATCCGGTACAGCGGCTCCTGCTTCACCATCGCGCTGACTCCATCCGACACCACCGTTCTTGCTTCCCGAGTACTTTCAGTCTGTTCCGCCAGTTCTAAGGCTTCTGCGAAAGTTATAGACGCCTCTTTTTCAAAGAGCCTGTCCCGCGCGGGCCCTGCGCCCAGTCCGAGCACGAATCGGTCCCGAAGACACATATCTAGGGCGGAACCAAAATCGCAAAAACTCGCCAGCCCCCGCAGCCTGGCCGCCCAGTCGGCCATCGATTCACCCGGGGCTCTTGTCGCGCCGTAGAACTTCGCCTTTTCCACAAACGAGCACTTCTTTGGTTTAAAATGAGTATCAAACGCCTTGACCAGTTCATCGAATGAATTCTCATCCACATCCTTTGGAAATACCAAATTTCGCAACAATCTGTAGGTATCGTCTGACAAATGCGTTATAAGAACTGCACTTTTATTTGCCGCAGGAATGTCATTTATCTTGAAAAACTGCGTAATACGCCCTTTGAATATCGACCATTCTCCGCAATTATAGTCGAAAGAAGAAATATTCCCAAGATAAGACATTTTTGCGTTTTCCTTATGACAAATATTTGACGGGTAACTCACAGCCTCGTTCGCCATTGAGGTATCTACGCCATAGGAATAATACAACCAGCCATTGTCACTGCTCGTTTAATACTCAAAACTGACACACGGCGCATGCATACATGACAGTTTTGCATATCTATTGCAGGCTTCATTGGTCTGAATCTTACAGTAATGATTATTAATTGCAACATAAACTTCGCAAATGCGGTATGAAATTCTCACTAAATTTTTAATACCTACCGTGAATAATTGAATACAAATTGATGGATGGTATCTCTCTCTCCTTTAATTCGGCGTACCTAGCTTACCTTACCTGGTCTACAAATTTAATTAACTTGGCAGATGACGTACGATGTCTCGTTAAGCGTCGTACGAACGATGTGGTTGCACTGCTTCTGTCGACATTATTGTATACTTGAGTTTACTTATAATACCTACCCCTCTACTTATTATTCACTTAAAAAGGATGGTTTCCGAGTCAATCCAAATATTTTGATACCAAAATGCTCGTAGAACGTTTTAATCCTCAAAATACGTCAAATTTCACATATTTACGACCAGTAGGTTCTTCTGCTCGTTGATCGATCAGTCTGTCAGCAAGTCTGTCAGTCAGTCATCAATCAGTTTTTTGTTTTATGTTTATAGGGTTTTATGATAATGAGCAGTGTACTAAAGACCCTATAGTTATAATTAAGTACAAATAACATAAGCATAACGAAGATAAACACGTACAATGCGGCGCTACGCTCGTAGCAGTTGGGACTGCTACGAGCGTAGCGCTTATGTTTGCGTTTTACCGCTTTGAAGAGGAAAGCGAACCTTTTAGGTGGATATGGATTATTTATTTATTTGCAATATTATATTTACACAGTATTACTAATACTACTACTACTACTACAGCCTATTTGCGTCCCACTGCTGGGCACAGGCCTCCCCTCATCATGAGAGGGTTTGGGCTATAATTCCCACGCGGGCCTAGTGCGGATCGGGGACTTCACACACATCTTTGAATTACTTCGCAGATGCGTGCAGGTTTCTTCACGATGTTTTCCTTCACCGAAAAGCTCATGGTAAATTCAAATTGAATTTCGCACGTAAGTAAACTTAGAGGTGCGAGCCGGAATCGAACCCTCGACCCTCAGCATGAGAGGCGGTAGGTCGAACCACTAGACCACCACGGCTTTTTTAACACAGTATAACAGTGGTCATCAATACACTGGTAAATTAGAACTAATTAAAACTAAGTCAAGAAAACAAATCAGTAAATAATACTGGACTCCCTCTTATCTCACAGAATCTAAGACACACATTACGAACTTGCAGCAGTAAAAGCAGTATAACTACACTAGTACAGTCGAATTCTCCAATGTATACACACTTTTGCACCTTACTCCGTTGTAATAAAGTACATATGTGTACGATATTCATAAAGTCGACTTTACTCACGCACTATACTGAATTACTTATTATATAGATCATTATTTTCTGTCCGAGATTAGATCAATTTTCAATTCATGATTGTTAACGTTGAATATTTGTTGCCTGTCATTTTCGGAGTCCACGTAATCACACCTACCGCCATATCAGCCCGGCTTATCACCTTGTCAACGTGGACATATTGTTAGGGTTGGCATCTCTAAAATTTGGAAACCAGGACAAGACGCGTGAAAACCCCGGATTTTAGAGTCCAGAACCCGGACATGTCAACAGGTGCGTCAGTGCGTGTCGCGGGCGGCTCAAGACTTAAAAAATTTAAACCTGGACTACAAATGAAGCCCCCCCGGACGCTCCCCGGATGCCCTTTAAACTAGGACAAATCCGGGAAACCTGGACGGATGGCAACCCTACATATTGTGGACACAGGTATGGATACCTTAGACTAGTACAGGTTTATACAACTATGAAGGCGCGTGGATTAAGCAATATTGGACTTTGCATCAACGGCTTAAGGGCTTCGCCACGCGCCTTCTAAGTCGTGTCGTGCTATAAAGGTCAGGCTTTATTAAACAGAAGGTACATAAGCAAGTTTGTACAAGTAGACTTTAGGTTGGAAAAACCAACACTAAGGTTTAATTAACTTTACGCCACCCACAAAGTAATGTTAAAGTTAATTAAAAACATAATTTAATGTTGTGAAATGGAAAACATTTCTTTTATATTATGACGGCTAGCTTTTTTTCAATGCCGTCATAACAATTCTTTTTGTTCTCCACTTTACATGACTTTACTTATTATAATGTCATTTTTCTACCCTTCATAATTATCGTAACGAGTACTGGAGCAAAATTTCATCAGTGACGTAATATAAGTTCGTCCAAGTAACAAGACCGCTTTGATAGTACCTTCTACTATATCTACCTACTTACATTGGACCAATCGATCTGACTAAAGTGCTACATTAGGTAGGTACATTAATGAATCAATTATCTCAATTATACTTCACAGAACTTTCAATATCATTTCCAATCTGAGATCCGTATTTCTTTAACGTAAAAGGGAATGGAGGCCTTAATCACTGCGAATCGTGGCGCAGTCGACACTGATTGCGAATTAACGGAATTTATTATACTAATTACGGGGGCCAATCAAACGGGTGTCTTCTGCAGGTAAAGGGGGCTGCAGGGGGGAGGGGACTCTTATGGCCGAGAAGTTTAGGAGATGCAAGATATAGTGCGAAAAGGACAGTTTTGTAATCTTGACGGTCGTAGTCCGGTCGCGGATTCCAAATAAGGGGAAATTAAGACGAATATTCGCCCGATACTGTATTTTTTATGTATAAAGATTGACAAACAGACTCGTGGTAAGTGGTTACCGTCGCCTATAGACATTTGTAACACCAGAGACGTCACCAATGCGTTGTCAATCTCGAAAGGGGAGGAGGATAGGGCGTATGGGATAAGGGAGGATAGGGGACATGGGATTGAAGGATAGGGAAGAGGACAGGCCCCCGGTCCTCTCACTCACCGTGCGAAACGCAATAGCGAACTATTACTTCACGCCGATATTCTGTGAGAGTGTGGTACTTCCCCGGACGAGCCGGCCCGATTCGAGCAATAATCTAATATTATTGCAAGGCTCTACCTTTCATATTCATATTCATATCATTTATTGTCAAACCATGGTTTTTACAAGATGTTACAATATTTTCTTAAGTACTAACATGGACCCTGTGAGGGGGCAGCAAAATATTAAAACTAAATAGACCTTAAAATCTTGATGTAAGTGCAACCGGTATATAAGTATATATTAGCAAATATAAGTTTAAATTGTCCTTATAGTTATGTTGGTTGTCACTACATGTATATGTATGTATGTACACATCTTTGTCATGGATATGGATATTTATACCTTCTCTCTATACCTATAATCTCGTGAAATCTGTGTCGAGTAAGTCATTTTTTTTTGATTTCCTTGAATATTAGGGTTTAAATGGAAGTATGAATATTTTTTCGGAGTTTTTTCACGCACCACGTTCAAACTGAAATGATTTTATGAACATTAGGGGAGGCCTATCATCAGCAAGTAGACGTCGTTTTGTTGATTATGATGTTTATTTCATGACCGGGATTTTCACATCGGACTTCTAACCAAAAATTCCTAAGATGAAATTATTAAGATGTCATATTCTATGACTTATTTAGTCGTACTTCTTACCTACCATTCTAAATGCAAACGTCCACAAAAATTGCTCTCTACCTTATTCAAATCTGAAAGGTAAAGTCGTAAAAACCTTTGAATGTACAGTACGGAGCTACCTGCTTCAAACCTTCCTGTCAGGACAATGTCGTCGAGATGGCTTGGACCCTTAGGGACGTTTGCACTGGACCTCATCTTTTCAAGAGCCCTTGATCAAAATCATTTTCATAAATAGTAATTTAATAAATCCTGAAAATATAAGAAGAAAAGAAATACCTTTTACGTTGCGGTAACCTGAATTGGATCGGTATTGCCAGGTACAGAAACGGAGATTTCTTTTAATTCCAATATCAATGTCAGTAGCCAATTATTTCCACTACTTAATAGAATAAAGCAACTCATCATGATTGCCTCACAACATTTAATGAATCTTCCTTCGTTGCTTTAACAATGCAAGCAATGACGTTAGCCCGCTTTTCAGGATCTTGTGATGAAAATACATCATTTTCGCTACCAATTCCGACGGCTCCGCTGAATAGCGGCCTGACTTGCATTATCTGACAAAGGCCATATTCATAAAGGAATCGGTTCCGATCCCCGTACTAGCGATGGGCAACTTGTAAATTTCTAGAGTGAAACTTTCACGAAAGCTCATGAATTCTCTATAAGTCTTCAAATTGAATTCGCAAAACTTTATACAGTTTATAAGATTCCAACAAACCTTTGCTTTATTTTCACTTAAATCTTCGCTTAATTTTCGTGTTAATTTCTATAAGTAGTACTTAGCAGTTTTTAAATATCTACGTTACGTTTTACCAAGTTTTACTTATGAACTTTACGAATTAATTTGTAAGTAGGTAGGTTATAAAATACAATTTTTCATAGTTCTACCGAAAACTGCACTTGGTACGGTATGCTTGGCTCGTAAACAAATCCGGGAAAGCACGACATGCTCATTGCTCATTAGGCGGGTAGTTGTAGCGTATATTTCCGCCAAGCCCCATTCACCCCGTCACAGACCTGATCAATTAAAACTTTCATGCCAACCGTAGATGCTTACACGGTAATAGAGAACTTTTCTCATTTCCCTCAGCACTGCGCCCAGATTATCTTTTTAGATGAGTTCAACAAATTAATAAACTTTAAAAGAGAAACTCCGTTTAAGAGCGATAAAAAAGCAGCTAAGTCTTGTTAACGTTTTTAATCGACTATGATTACAATCCGCTACGGTAACTTTATTTTCACAAAAAAATGCTAAAATTCGATTTTCCTGAAGTGAGAGCGATTGCGTTGTTTTTGAAAAGACCTCTTCTTTGATTAGGGCATCCCATAAAAAAATATGGAGCATTCATTAAGATTTGTAGGTTTGTAAATAATGCGCTCTCACTCTTCAACGTGTAAAGGCCCCCATATATACGGTACGATAAATCCGTTATAAAAACAGTTACGATCGATCGCTTCTTAAATGCCGCTCATATACAAAGCAAGTGATCGGTGCGATTGACGTGCAAAGGAAAGACAAAAAAATAATCGTTGATCCCAAGACCCATTCATAAATACATATCTAAATAGGTACCTAAATAAATAAATATCTTGGGACATTTCACACAAATTGACCTAGCCCCAAACTAAGCAAAGTTTGTACTATGGGTGCTAGACATTGACATACTAAAAATCCATGACTCGAGTACAAATATTTGTGCTGGTCACACAAGTTTGCCCCGAGCGAGATAAGAACCCGCGACTGTCAGAACAGTGGGCAGGGTCACTACCAACTGAGCCAAACCTATTGTTACGATATGTCTGATTGCATGGGTATTTTTTGTGATTTCCAATAGGTAAGTACTTATCTTCTTCTATTAATTAAATAGTTAAAATTGGTGTGAAACCCGGATCGTACAACGTTCAGTTACACCACTCAGCATAGCGTAGCTTTATTGAAAAGGCAGTTTTAACAGCAGTTTTTCTTTGCAAAAATGTCAGCCATTTGGCCGCGATGCAATCAGCACAAAATGGCCGCTGTCAGGCCATCGTCCACGTCCCAGCCGTCATTCACATCGCGTGCCACAAAATAGGCTCTGTGGAAAATGCTTTTTAAGATTGTTGTTACTATTTACGTAAAGGTTTTTTGATACCTTTTTTTACTGGTAGGTAGTAGATGCTTAGACAATATAGCCTTGGTTCCCATAGCCATATCTTTTTGGCTACGGATAAGTGGTTAAAACATCATTTTCTCCATTGAGTATATATATATGTAAAATTTTAACCGAAGCGTTTTGTTGATATAGGAGCCTGGCGTTATTTCCATAGACTTACTTATGAGAAAACATAGGAGAGGCAGGATAGAGGGACACAGCGGTTACTCCGCCAACAAGAGCACGGCTCTTAAACATAAAGAAGAATGATAAAATATGTCTATTTATCTTTGAGGTCCAAGTTTAATCTGAGATCTCGTCTCTCGGGTGATATCTGTCAGAAGATACAGCTCTCTAGCGACAAGATGCCTGTTGTCGCGCTTTTTCTTTGTTATTTATAAAGCCTACCTATTTCCTTGTTTTTTCAAATTGGTGTTCAATAAGAGTGTTTTGCGGTACGAAGTAGGTATCTTGTATTATCGCGAACTCACGTTTTATCTGTGAAATCTCATATAAAATGGCGCAGAATAGGTAGTTACGCAAACGCATTCGTGACTTTTCCTTAGCTACAAATTTAAAGGGTTGTACATACATGTAGCTGGTGTTTCATATTTCTGTTTAGGGATTGGCTTATAACTTATCCAATTTATGCAGGGAAAGGGCCGTGTTCGGAGCCGCAGGTGCTCAATCCATTAACAGGGTTTTTTATTTAGTGTTTTGGGACCAGTGGACTAATTGTGATTACACGTCGCCTTTTTTCCATAGGTACAACACCGAACGCTATGCTCCAACTAATGTGTGAGGTTTAAATTTCTTACGGAACAAAGGCTGTCTGTAATCTAGATAGTCATACGTTCATATTAATAGCCTTCACAATTCACAATTTTATCAAAAGCGGTTCAGCAGTTTAGTCGTGAAAACGCAGAAATATCTACAGAAAACTTTACTTTTTACTTTTTTTTCGCATTTAGGTACATACTTATCTCTTAGTACGGTAAAATCGATGCATCGGGAGTCAGATAAAGGTATTAATAATTACACTTATTCCATAAAAAAATCCCATGAATACCAAAGTTTGCAAATTACTTAAGAGTTAAACAGTTTTATAAGTATGTAGGTAATCCATTAAAACTTATTTTACCAACCACTCTCGAAATTACACACGCCGCAATCGCCAATAAAATTTCATAGCCCAGCAACACTGCACTTCGTTACATGTTGTATTAAATTACCCCAGTTTATAGCATTAAAGCAATATTTCCACGGTAAGTAGGTACTTAATTTGAAGTTACGTGCATATTTCACGGTACCTTAGTTTGAAGACGTGTATGGCAGCACTGCACTAACTCTGATACCATAACGTTTGCCATAATACTGGTATTGCGAATGAAAGAAGTTGATCTGAAAAAAACAGCAAACAACCGATATTACTTGTTTTTTTACTTAATAGCCCCGTATACCATCCCCATATTTACTTTGCCTTTTAATTTATAAATTATTATGTAAGTAGGTATTTTTTTTTTTACTTTATTGCACTAAGATAAAAAATACAGAAGGCGGACTTAGTGTCTAACAGCATTCTCTACCAGTCAACAATAGAGGCAAACAAATGAAATTGAAGATGGTGCGAAATTGAAAGAAAGAAGTGCAGACTGGAGATCATCTGTCATAAAAAAGGGGGGAAAAATAGCATTAAAAAAAAGTATCCGTTGTACCTTAAACTACCGTAGTTCCGTCCGGGGTGGTACCATCGTTTTTCTCCGCTTACCTGCAGCCAAATAGCAGTGCTCGCACTGTTATGTTCCGGTACCCCCTACCGGGAAGCCGATGAAATTTCTGGCACACAGAGGCATTCCATCTTATGCCTCAGGGTAGGCAACGCATTCGAGATCTTATGGTTTCTTAATGGGGGATCATAGGATTTAGGTGTCCATGGGCCGCAGTGACCACTTACCACCAGGTGGGCTGTGCGCTCGTTTGCCTATATACCACTGACAAAAAAAAACTAAACGTTGCTATTTCAATTGAATTACCTTTTGCAGAGAGTGCAACTCGCATGCACTTACGTCGAGACTAATTACGATTGCCCGGTGCGTTTGCTATGGTAAACCCATTATCAAGTTTCCATTCGGTCTGGAAGTTTGTATGGAAATAATCACAGCTGATAGTTCTGCGGACATTCGTGTTACTCTCGGAGAAGCCCGAGTTTTACAGTTGTGTTAGTAGTTCGGTGATTACGGCTGATGCAACACCAACACCGCTAACGTCGGGTACCCTCGAGTTCATCATCATCATCATCATCATTTCAGCGGAAGGACGTCCACTGCTGGACATAGGCCTCCCTTAAGGCTCGCCACTCAGACCGGTCCTGTGCTACTTGCTTTCACCGGTTTCCCGCGACCTTCACGAGGTCGTCGCTCCATCTTGTTGGACGCGTACCGACAGCTCGTCTCCCGGTTTGCAGACGCCACTCGAGAACTTTCCGGCCGAGCAATGTCCCCTCGAGTTAAGTTGATACAACTAAACCGGTGTCAAGAGGCTAACCCGAGGCTAACGGCTTGGTGCAAGTAGGCCTAAGAGTTAAAGATTTCAGATCCTTAAAGAGTGTATTTTTTTTAACTTGGACAATATGGGAAAATTCTAGTCTGCAGATTGAGAAAAACATTACGTATTTTTTTGGATAAATAAGTTAGGATTTGCAAAATTTTTGGGTACCTAAGCGTAAGGCGATTATTTATTTATTTATTTAAACTTAATTGCACATACAAAATGTGTAAAATTGGCGGACTTAATGCCTAAAGGCATTCTCTACCAGTCAACCATAAGGCCAAACGGAAATAAAAATGCGGAATATGAATTGGGATTTGGGATTACTTTACTTTTTCTTTTGATGCAGATCGACTTTGATTCAAGTGAGAATTGCATTGTATATGGGAACAAAAAAGTGGAACTTGTTTCAAATTAACCTTGTTATAAAAAATGCAAACATTTGACATTTTATTTTTTAAATAAACTTTTGCTGTTTAGATATCATTATATCTGAAAATCTAAATCGATATAATTATATGTGTACCTACATTTCCCATTTTTGTAAACATTCATACACGTGTTCAAATCAACGTCACATTACTTACCTATTTTGAAAATATTTACTGCGTCATTATCTAAAACTTACCTAAAGTATAAGCTTGGTCATTTTGCCGTCGGGTCTAAGTAGGCTGATTGTTTTATCAGTAGGTATTATGCTTAGTGCATTATCACCATTTATGATTGCAAAATTATTAGGTATACTTACCACCTTATCTTTTGTTACTCACCTATTAACATGGTGGCCCAACAACGGCATGCGTACGCTGACATCTAAAGTTAGGTGTTGAGAAAATCAAAGTGGTTTATGTATACGGCCACGGTGTTATACGCGGAAATTTGAATTTTATGGAAATATCGAGATAAAAAGGTCCCCAACTATATGTAATTTTTCAATGTATGATATTTATCCATACCAAATTTAATCCAGTTCTATCCACCATTCTACCGAAATTGAGTAAAAATCAAACTTTTTTTCATTTATTATGGTAGTAGGCTACTTGCTTCCACTGGTTTCCCGCGACCTTCACGAGGTCGTCGCTCCGTCTTGTTGCAGGCCTACCGACAGCAAAAGCCGGCAGAGGCCGGTGGAAGCAAGTAGCACATTACAGGACCGGTCTGAGTGGCGTGCCTTGGGGGAGTCCTATGTCCAGCAGTGGACGTCCTTCGGCTGAAATGATGATGAAATGATGATGGTAGTAGGTAGGTAATTTATAACAATTAGAGTCCACTTACGAAAAACGTTTCCCGCATTTCTTTGCAAATAACTGAAACACTTAGGATAGGACGTCCAATCAATTTTCATTAGTCCCCGACAGACGCGTGGCACGGTTGGTAAGTACAGAACGCTCAATCAGTTTTATGTAAATCGGTTTTTTGCTTCCCTTGTTTATCTCGAGGGTTCTATGGTCCAATTAGCGTAGATCACTGGCTTTGGGAGCGCCTGTCGACTAATTGGGCGAAACCAAATGCGTACCTAATGCTATCTGAACGAGTCGAGTTTGGCTTTTAAAAGAGAAAGGGGTTTCGGTACAGCCGTGTGGAAGGCAAGGCACGTAGGGTACCGTGAAAATGTGGCTCGCATACTATTATGTATGAGAGAAATACCCACAATGCGATGAATTTGCATAGATAATAAGGATGACGACAGGGTGAAGAAATCGAAATTCTAATTAGTCCGTCAGTTAGGTAATAAAAAAATATTAGACACGTATTTTTTGTTTTATCAAATTAACAAAGAATGACTAAGTTAAAACGCATTAAAGTTGGAGAGTGGGGGCTAACTACGTCACCGTTAGGTATAAATCGTACCTAACCGTGACGTCACGCGACATTTCAACTCAATATGTCTCCGTATAAGTTTGATTACGTGAAAAAAGATAAAATACGTGTCCAATACTTTTCAATAATCTTCCTGATAGATTAAGGAAAAAAAAGTTGTCGTCATCCCTATAGTATAGTCTACACAATAGACCATCTTGAGCAGACAGCTTGATTTTATCTAGTAGTGGAATAGGATTGGCTGATGTGGAGAGTGTAGAAATAACAAAACTGCGCCATGAAATTAATCTTATCTTACTGCTATAATTATTATACTCTTCAGTTGTTATTGCTACATATGTATTATCCGAGCTCGCAATGAGCTATTTTAAATTAATGTTTTTCTTAGGTAAGCCAGGTAATACAGAAATTGTCAACCCTTGTCTCGCTCGCTTTGGATTAGCAAACTTATATCCGATTGTATATCGGTAAGTTTGCTTTTATTAATGTATAAATCTTGAAAATTTATGCGATTAGTACGCATAAATTTTCAAGATTTATACATTAATAAAAGCAAACTTACCGATATACAATCGGATATAAGTTTGCTAATCCAAAGCGAGCGAGACAAGGGTTGACAATTTCTGTATTACCTTCGTCGTTCAGGTCTTCAAGCAGTCGTAAAGGTTTGTCTTTTATCACATATGAAATATGTTTTTTCGATAGGAAAACTAAGAAGAAAAATAATGTGAAAAGCAATTATTTCGTTTTATATGGGACTAACAGGTTTAAAATTAATTAATCCATACTGCCATACTAATTGTTATGTATTCAATCAATGAAACACCGAGTTGAACTGAATATACATTTAATACTTTTTTTGTGTGGGTATTTTCATATAAATCTACCTACATACACAACACTGTCCTCTCTTAATATTACCTAACGTAAATGTAATATTAATACTTATAAATAGCGCACACGTTCTGATTTATATAAGTTAGTTGGATGCTATACATGTATCTACAAGTATCTATCGCGGAAATATAACAGGAGCAGACATACATACATATAACGCAAATATACGTGTTGAGACGTGTAGGTATACATGAGCAACTTTCTATATATCTAAGTATTTATTAGTAGGTAGTATATAATGGTAGTGGGAACCGGCTTTTTTTCTAGTTATTTATACATGTTTTAATTTTTCTAAACAACTTAAAGCGGCTCTCCTGCGAGGGCGATCCTCTAGCTTAGGAGGTGACCTCGGGGGCGTGCCGTCGACCTCTTCCTCTTTCTCCCCTCGCCCGTCGCTGCCGCGCGGCCCCTCCGGCTCCTCCTCCACTACTGCTGTTGCCGCGGTCCGACCGGCGACGCCTGTCTCGTGCACTAAATCATTGTTTATATCTGTCAAAGAATATCGTGATTTGCGCATATGCAGCTGATCGACATGGCGTTTGTGCACACGGCCGTCACTGGTCTGAATCGTGTACGACACAGGGCCTTTGCGCTCGATAACCATACCCTCTGCCCACTTGTGGGCATTGCGACCGTAATCTCGCATTAGCACGGGATCACCGGGTGTCGCTTCGCGTAATGGCCTGTCATGGCGCTTCTCGCTGGCCAGCTGTGCGTCGCGCACCGCGCCGGCCGCGTCGGGCCGAAGCAGGTCGAGGCGCCCGCGCAGCCTTCGCCCCAGCAACGCCACTGCCGGTTCGCGTTTGGTCGTGCTGTGTTCTGTGTTTCTGTAGGTAAACAGAAACCGACTAAGAGCCGTGCAATCGTTTTCATTTTCAAAAACCGCCTTTTTTAATACACGTTTTATTGTACGAACGGCGTTTTCGGCCGCCCCATTGCTGGATGGATGATACGGTGCTACTAACGTATGTTTTATACCGTTTCTCTTAAGATAAGAACCGAATTCTACCGATGAGAATGGCGGACCGTTGTCGCTCACGATGTGCTTCGGTAAGCCGAAACGCGCAAAAATCGTTCGCAAACGATCTATAATAACATTCGCCGCCGTGCTTTTGACTTTTTCCACTTCAATCCATTTCGAATGTGCGTCCACCATAATCAAATAATAGCTATTATTAAACGGTCCCAAAAAGTCGATATTTAATCTCGCCCACGGCTCGGCGGGCCAGGCCCACGAGTGCAGCGGCGCGGGCGCCGGCATGGCGCGCTGCGCGCGGCACGCGTGGCACTGCTCCGCCATGCGTTCGATGTCCGCGTCCAACGTTTCCCACCAAACATAATTACGCGCAATCTGTTTCATTTTTACAATGCCAGGATGGCCACCGTGTATTTCTCTTAAAACTTTCTCTCGTAATGACTTAGGTATGATGATTCGATAACCCCATACTAAGCAACCTTGGTCGATATGAATGCTAT
>CAXARK010000063.1:0-17313 GCA_963971205.1 Aethes cnicana
GTCAGCGCCGTCATCAATCATTTATGTGTGGATTCATCAATTTACAATCATCACGATAGGGTGCGCGCACACGTCCGATTATGTAAGCGCATAATCGCATCCGCTAAGCCTGCGCACGACCACCGGCAGCGGCAAGCGTTATCGAATGCCCATAAGAAAATAATCAGAAATTTTGTAAGACAGACAAAGAATCTTAACCCACCTATAATTTAACAGTGACGCCAATTTGGCGCCGCCGACTGGTTACCGGGGATACATTAGGTTAGGTTTAGTTACGGACCACAATGCCAAGCACTGAAAATGTAAAAAGATGGTAAAGTAGTATAATTGTCAGCCGTTATATATATTACCCACGAGTTCCACGAACGACCTGAATACACTGCATACTACCTGCGCCCTTTAAGCGGCATTTGTGCCATACTAATATACAGTAAATACCTATTTATCAATTGTCATTCTTATCCAAGTACGCGAAGCATTATGCGGGAGCGGCGGTTGTCGACCCGTATAAGGTGGAACTTTAAATTTAGAATATTCTTATGTAGGTATGAATTTAAATATCATGAATTTCGGTGAGGTATCTTTGTAGTACCTAAAGAAAGACAAGCAAAGATATACAAGCTTTACTTGTATAAGTTTAGGGTTAGGTCAATTTGTGTGATGTGCCTCATGCAAGTCATGCAGATGCCCCAATAATTCTATCGCTTTTGAAATTGATTTTAATGGTATCGAATTGACTCATGGAATAAAGTTTATGTTGAAGAAACACCTGCCTATCCGCACACTACTTGCCAATCCGACAAGATAGATCTCGAGTTTTATGTAAGATTTTCTTTAAGTACTTATTTAAGTAAATCATTAGCTACGCTTAAAGCTGAACCATTCATCGAGAAAATGTCCGATAATCGTTTCACTTTTCCAATCACTTATGTTTTCTCATTTCTCTGGTGGTTTTAGAAAAAATATCAAGAATGATTGTACCTACATCATTTGAGCAATGTGGACTATAAATCAGGCCTGCTATGCGTTTACTTGAGAAATGCCGAAATGCGCACACGCACGCGAGCGAGCGTGCGCGCCGCGTGTCCAGCAATTTTAATATTTTCGATGTTACGTGATGGTGCGAGTTCACTAGTCATTCTGGAATTAAGAACAAATTGCTGTTGTTTTACAAAATTTTAGGCAATTATTTGAAACCAATTTTTGCCTCAGTAAACGACTAAATTATACCACTAAGAAGAATGATTATGCTCGTAGATGCAATGACGATTTTTTAGGTATACCTATTGACGATCTCCTACTCGTAGCATACTAGAAAGAAATTCCTAATCGGCATCATTGTTGACTGTTGACACTTCAAACGGACGTTCCCACAATATTTCCCGACTATCGTCAATTGATTCGATGAACCCGTGATAAGATAGAATAATAATCTAACTAGGTATATCGACTTATCCCAGAGACAAGGTCGATTTAATCAACTGTTTTTGTAGCTGAAAGAAACGGAACAATACACTATATACTGTGCAATAATAATAATTCCCCAGCGAATAAGAAACCACTTTCAAGAAATGGTACAATAAAATCAATCACAAAAACCGTATGGTTACGATTCTTACCGTAATGGCATAACATAATGACATGGCTTATATGTATAATAGAAATAGACCGGGATTTCCTAACCAAGCCACCTCGAGACTGTTCAAAAACAGATCAACACGTAGGCGGAAGTACAATTTTTATTGTGTGTGTATCTTTTCGTGGTCGTCCTAGCGGAAGATCAGCGCTGGCAGCAATGCTAGCACATCCTGGGTTAGGACCATTTCGTGACAGGCCACAACACTTTATTTGTCCTGTATTTTAATTTGTTATTTCTTTTTTTTATGAGTTGTCCTGTCAATGAATAAATGTTTTTCTTCTTCTTCTATTACTTATTCTGTAACGTAGACCGTAACGTATCCGAGACCCGAATTACTCCACCTATGTGCCTAAGGCTATTGTGAGCAGGCACGTTTCCCAACCGTTGGTCCCATGGGAAACTGACAAATTAACACGTAATTGCTGCAATATCGAGATACGCTGAATTCTAGAAATGCAGCTTGCGTGATATTTATTGCATATGGCACATCCAATATTTAGATCAAAATTCATTATAATTTTGTTCTAATTGGAATGAAATGGAAAGCATGTCATCTAGATAGACCTCTCTGAATTAACTGCGTTTGTTCCTAAAACATTTCATCTTAGATTGCCTTTGTGATGGTAAAATATTAAGACCCACTTGCACTAAGCCGCTAACCTCGGATTAGCCTCTTACCTCAACTTAACTCGAGTTAGAGGATAACCCGAGGTTAAGGTGTTGGTGCAGGTCGCCCTAAGTGGGGAACGTCCCAGTCACTGAGCTATCTCAAGTAGTGGTCACAGTGCTGCAAATGCTGCAAATGTAATAACGCTTGACCGCTGCCTGAGTTCAGCGTTTGTATTTGTTTTTTTTACTAATACGGAACACATTTACTTAAACCTACTTTAACGATTATGGTTAATACCTTGCATCAGGTACAAACTCATAATTAAAATTGACCTCCTTTTTTGAAGTCTTATAAAATGAAATTTAGTTTGTTCTGCGATCTGTATTCGTTCAACACTGCGACCTCCAGCTATGGTTGATCCAACTGGTGGCTCTAGAGCACTGGCGTAGCTACTAAGGGGCAAAGGTGGGGCAGAGCCCCGGGACCCGGGACTTCTGAAGAGGCCCCCATTTTCCTTTGCCCCAGGGCCCTTATGATACCTAACTACGCTACGGTTCTAGAGATGCTAAACAGCATGGCAGATTCTGTAATCCCTCATTCACGCCAAGTTCATCACTTTCGCGATTTTCACACGCAATAATTGATGCGTGAGTCTAGATACATAGTTAGTGCGGTGAATTCGATTACTCCAATTACTCCTGCAATTAATAAGTCGTATCGTGAATAGCTTGGCACTTTATTTCCTTTTATTTCCGTAGTATTATAGTCGATTGCCCAGAAACGATACATTATATCGCGTTTTCTTTAAGTTATGTATTATTTTTCAGAAAAACAATATTGATCGTGACACATTAAACGTTTCAACGTCACGGAATTTTGGTACCTACTCGTATTTCAGTAAATTGCCTGCGGCTGGTGCAAACCGTGGACAACACACACTTTTACTAGTAAGTGCTTAAATTTCATCAAAATCGGCTCAGAGGTTTAGCTTTGAAAGCGTAACAGCTAGATAGACAGACAGATAGGCAGCGTTACTTTCGCATTTATAATATTTGTATGGACATGGATATTGAAAGCGAGTTCACACTATGCATGAAGGAAGCAAGAAGCATTTTCATAATGAGGTCAGTCTTGAATAATGTCAAAAAGCTAACCTGCTTTATGTTTCGCGGTCCAACTGGCCTGAATTGCTGATCGAACCATGATCTCGGCGTCGCGCTCCACTAGACTCAATATAATAGGCCTGCCTCCAACGAAGACTATTCTTCTTGACGCGAAATGTGACTCACTATTAGGTATATTGCGTAATAGAAATTGGCAAAAAACATATGACACCAATTCCGAATCTTTGTTACTATTGTACTTGAGTAGTTTAAGAGTCTTTTTCTCAGTCGTAGAGTGTGCTTATTATCAATTGTATTTTTTTTATTTTGGTGTTTATTTGACCCGAATTCTGTAACATTCTTTCGTGTTTTTTAACATGTTTTGTGGTTTTAACAATATGCAAAGAAAGGCTATACATACAAATTAAATCTAAAATCTACTTTGCTTACTAACAAGATTAGACTCCATTGTTGGCCTGTCAAAAGCTCATGAAAGTTTCGTCTTCTAAAGATGATTGACCTCATTTGGAACAATAGAACCTGCTGAAGGTAGACAGGGTGTCACGAGACAATGGTGGGCGGAGTGATCAGATAAAATTGAATCGGCCTCTGGTTGTAAGCTTACGCATTATTTACATACTGTCAGTTTTTGAAAGCAATATGAGTCGAGCGAGTTTTTGACGTGATAACGTCTTAGTACTATTTTGTGCTACTACCAGATAATCCAATGGCCATAGCGAGCTTATTTTTTTGTAACAAAGTCGTGCATGTGATGTTATGTAACATTTCAAATATCAACAGCTACAGCTGCATGCACGGAGTAAAAAAAAACACTGAAATAAAATGTTATAAAAAGTGAAGAATAGTTTCTAACTTGGAAGCTACCGCTTTGATAACACGCACGAATTATTCTAGGTCAGTTTTTGCAAAGAAAAAGTTAATTAAATATATTAATAAATACTGACCGACCTTAGAGGAAAGTCATAATTTCACAAATTAACAAGTTACGTAACGTTCGTCTAATTAAGGTGGTTGCATCATGGAGTTATGATCGAAATATGTGTTTGAGCTCTTTAATTACCCATCAAACTTGTTATCATGTCGTATTTTGAATAATAACGAGGTATTATGTCAAAAAATCATGGGTTGTCTGACGTCTCCGATCGTGGAGACAATTGAACGTAACGTCTAATCGTGGGAACCGAGCTCGGGGCCGCTCGGGGCAGCTCGGGCGCCGTCGGGCCGGCTCGGGCTAACTCGGCGCGCGCCAGCCAATGACGCAACGGCTTTCACCGACTTCGGCAGTCGGCACCCAAACACGAGCGATTTTGTAATTATATCGGAATGCGCGATGCTTTCTTATTTTGATTCGGCTCGGTTTCCGCGGTGTCGTAATCGATCGATTATGCGCCACTTCCGTTCGGTTTGCTTATTATGATAATGTTAACACACTTGTCGTTATTCATCGTTAGGTAACCCGCAGGTGACAGATTAATTATTATGTGACCTACTTATCAAACAGGTAGCCCTGTCTGTGTCTAGTTCTGTAATCTATTAATAGGTAAAATATTAATACGCGATATAGTTAACAACTGAATGTAATGTGTTTCTACTGTTCTTAATTATAGTAATTAAGTAACTGATCTCATAAACCTGAAACGGTGCTTCATTATAATTAAACTCTAGATACTCGGTATTCAAAATAGGCTCTATACAACACCAACATATTTTAAGATTTTTTTTCATATAAATAGCGAAGAAATCTTATCATATTTAATGCTAAAATTATCAAACCTGTCTCATCAAAATACGAAGCTTGTAATTTTTTTGCATCAATGTTGTATGACATAACATGACGTTACATAACATCGAGGTTGATTAGAATAAACAAAAAAATCGCGCGAGCGGATGTTTGATACAAGATTATAATTTCTTCCGTTTCTAAGTTACAGTTAAGTAAGGTACTGTTATTATTTATTTATTTGGGAAACCAACCAACCTTATCTAATTACAAAGATTTCTTAAGTGAAATATGCTAAAAGGCGAATTATAGGTTACCACAGTTTATACAAAATAGAAGAGGAACCGAGTGTCATCAGTTAACCAGGTAAGTAACAATCATAAAAAAAAAAAAACTCCCTATGGCGCAGTCGGGTAATGAACTGAGCTGCACTATCGTACTACATGGTAAACATTACGGAAATACTTATAAAACAAACTAACTAACCACGAGAACAATTTGTGAACGAAATGTATGTATGTAATTGTGTGTGTGTGCGTGTGCGCGTGTGGGGTGTGTGTGTAATATTAAATATACTTAACCTTGAATAACTTACTTACTCATTAACATTACTTTAACAAATCCTCCTGTACTCTAGCTATTATAAGTCAAGGGATGTTTCTAATTTAAGTTTTTATAAACTCTCTAAACTTTATAAAGCTCGTCAGATCCGCTTATGATTATAAAATTATAGGTACAAGAAACATCTAAACAAATGATGTGCTAAAATTTAGATGCTTGCTCAAAATAGTTCCCCAAAGCCTCCTCAATTTCGATGCTACTATCAACTGCGTGGGCGCCATGTAGAAGTCGGTTACAGCCTCCATTGTATATGAACATTTATTGAATGAGAATATAGTCGTAATTGCTATACAAGTAGCCATATAAATAATGCATCATCTCATTGAATACAATGCGCAGACGCCGCCGGCAATTATAGACGAATATTAGATGAGCACGGATTGATGTAGAAATTTCACTTTGAGATCGATTTGGATAGTAAACCCTCTTTTTATTTTAACTTGACTGTGCTTTGTTTGATTGGGAAGATTTTATAAATACAGGGTCAAGAAAAACGTGTTGTTACGATATTTTACCCACAGAATCAGCTATCGATTCTAAGCATGCTTTTTAGGTTTTTAATTTTTTGGGATACAGATTCGGTCACACCATCAATCCCATACGGCGGGCCATACTAATTTGTTTTTACTAACTCGAAAAAAAAGACCCAAAAAACATGATTAGAATCGATAACTAATACTGTGGTTAAAATATCGTCATAACGTTTTTATTAACGCTATATTCTTTCGGAAATGGATTGATTTTTCCAACTAACAAGCCACAATTAGTGAAAGGACTTACGTTTTCTGCTTATCAGCAGTGCAAAGTTCTCAGTAGAAGCCTCGGTCTTTTAGTACCTACCTACCTAGGTCGCAAAGCAGCAGCCTCGTCTTCCGACAGGACGCTGCTGGGTTCATCGTATATCTTTCTCTCTGTATATTTCCACACGACTTCATAAAAAGAACTCGTTTTAGGAAGTCGGTTAACAACCTGGAAAGTGCGACCGCGTTCCTAAAACTTATTCAGGTAGAAGACGACAATGAGGTTACAAGACGAACGTTTACAAAATTGCATTTTACCCCCGTAAAAAGTAACTTTGGCTACCGAAAAAGTGTACCCAAACGGTGCACGGTGTGCTACGCATCAAGAAACCATTTCATGCCAAATCTTTATGCTTTCTAAAAATCGTATTCCGTGAAAATTTGGTATCTTGTCGTCACTGGACGTAAAAACTAACGAACTAAGATGTATTCTTAGTTCGTTAGTCGAATTTTGAAACTGATAATCCGCTTTAAAGTAACCGTAATCTGCAAGGACGTTCTCTAGGTCATATTATGCCGATTTATGCCTCCTCTATTCGCTACTCGGACCTGTCCTACGGCAGGTCAAACCACCGGACTCCCGCGACTTATCACCAGCCTATCACACAATGATATGTAAAACAGCAGCTCAATCACGTTCGCCATTAGCTTCAAGCTAATTGCTAGTTACACTTTCTGATCGCCGTTGACACTTGATTAATCGCGATTAGTTTCATATCTATAGCCACATATAGCTAATGAATGCAATGACCGATTGAGATTACTAATGAATGTAAGGACCGAAATCACAGATTACTAAATGTAAATTGATGGACGTTTCGTTATTGCAAGAAATCAAAATGAACATAGATAACTTTAATCACCGTAAGCTCAAAAAGAAGAGTTTTTCTACTGTTGATATCAACATTATACATTGGAAAGTCTGTTAAAATACAGCAAGCGTCGAAAAATGGCCTATTTTAGAAATAATGCACACTGTAATTTCTAGGAAACGAAACGCTTTTATTGAACATTGTGCTACGGACGCGTTCACTAATTCAACATGTCATGCTTTCAAATATGATTTGTTCGATGAGATAAATTTGAAATATTTTGAATTCATTCCTTTGTTAGACTAAATTAGAATACATGTGAAAAAAGTGAGCGTATTTTTATAAATGGACATTGAAAAATATCGTGGGTTTTCTGAAATGTTCTACGTCAGATGGCAGCACTGTAGCGTCAAGTCCAACCACCTACCTGTCAAAATACATGTAAATACATGAGTTGTATTTTCCAATAACTTTTTGGTTTATTTATTCTTATAATCGTTATAAGAGTATTGTTTACGAAGATGCCACAGTATTGTGCAGTGCCTATGTGTACAAATAAAGAGGGCATAAGTTCTCTATAGCTGATAAAAAGCCGAATGCATTTACCAGCCTTCTCTCTCCAGCGAAAAATAGCCTCGTTTATAAAAGTCACTTCACGGCGGACGATTTCCAGCTACCGAAGGACTAGACTCGGTACTAGAAAAACGTAAGGATATTTTGTGCTTATTTATGATAAACTTTGGTTATGTCACCTTTGTTTGTGCGCATACCTTCAATGATGTAGTGCAAGCGTTTTTTTAGTACTTGCCTAATCAAAGAGAACTTAACTATAATAAGTATAACATTTATTTTATTATCGTTTCAGCCAGAGCTGTGTTGAAAAAATGTGCAGGGCCAAGTCAATTTCCATGGAATGGAATGAACAAAATTCTAGTTTGCATGAAAAAAGGAGCGACATCAAAGGCTTTTAGCGCGAAATTTAAGAAAAAACACTTTCCAAGTACAACAAAAAGAGAAGGATGACACCTACCTCATGGAAACTACAAACTTCTGCAAAGTGGAAATTGAATTCGAGACGAAACAGAAAGATATTGGTATCCAATGTGATTTAAGTGAAAGTGATGATTTCAAAACACAATGTCCTAAAAATGTAAACAATATTTTTATAACATGGATCAACATTTGGGTGCCAAAACAATGCATAGATAAAAATATGAAGTACTATGGCAAGATTAATCCATGCACTGTGATAAAAATAGAGAAGCCCAAAAATCCACTTACACAACAGCTTACATATTTCACTTACAAATCAGCAAATACTCTAAAAGTTTTAGTTGGGATTTCTTTCAGCATCAGGCTGTGTCCGATGCATATGGTGGTTCTACGAGTAATCGTGAAGTGTTTGAAAAATGTGTGTGACCACGGCTGTAATGTGCAAGACCTAGTGTGCCATTAAGATGTTACAGTGAATGTGCCACAATTTTAAAAAATACTGATGGACAATTTGAGACTTCTCAACTGAGAAGATCAAAAAATAATTCTTCAGAATGGATACATGGTGAAAGGGTTATAAGTGACAAGTTGGATTCAAAATTGGTGCCTTTAGCAGATAGAATAATATTTGAATGTTTTATGTTGACCACTTTCAAAATTAATATTAAAAAGTAAACATGTTTTTTTTAAATCATTTATTTTATATTGCTTATACTACTACTACTACAGCCTATTTGCGTCCCACTGCTGGGCACAGGCCTCCCCTCATCATGAGAGGGTTTGGGCTATAGTCCCCACGCGGGCCCAGTGCGGATTGGGGACTTCACACACATCTTTGAATTACTTTGCAGATGCGTGCAGGTTTCCTCACGGTGTTTTCCTTCACCGAAAAGCACAGTGGTTAATTCAAATAGAATTTCACACAAGTAAACTTAGAGGTGCAAGCCGGAATCGAAACCCTGACCCTCTGCATGAGAGGCGGTAGGTCGAACCACTAGGTCACCACGGCTATAATGTTGCTTATAACAGTACTGTAATAAACATACTTGGTTAAATAATAAATAACAAGAATACAAATTAAAATATGTTTTAATTTCTATCACCTAGAACCTTACAATCTACATCCATACTGATATTATAAATGCGAAAGTAACTCATTCCTATTTATGAATTTTTATTTAAAGTACTTTGCATTTATAACACATCAATTATCTAAACTGTATCTTCTTCATCAATTAACATGGTAATCAGTAGGTACTTATTGCGAATTCAAATTTCACAACATTTTTCATTAAATCATACTCAAGAAATTCAAATACAACCATCGCTGAGACTGACTGCTAAACAAACTCTGCAGAAAGCCTTTTTCAAAATTACAAATTCACATTACAAATAAATCCATATTAATATCCATATCCATATTAATATTATAAATGCGAAAGTAACTCTGTATGTCTGTCTGTTACCTCTTCACGCTTCAACCGCTGGACCGATTGAGATGAAAATTGGCATGCAGATAGTTGGGGTCCCGGGAAAGGACATAGGCTACTTTTCATCCCGGAAAAGCGCATAGTTCCCGCGGGAGCGCGATAACCGAATCCCTCGCGGGCGAAGTCGCGGGCAGAAGCTAGTTAATATTATAAATGCGAAAGTAACTCTGTCTGTCTGTCTGTCTGTCCGTTACCTCTTCACGCTTCAACCGCTGGTCCGATTGAGATGAAATTTGGCATGGAGATAGTTGGGGTCCCGAGAAAGGACATAGGCTACTTTTTATCCCGGAAAAACGCATGGTTCCCGCGGGAACGCGATAACCGAATTCCACGCGGGCGAAGTCGCGGGCAGAAACTAGTTAATATTATAAATGCGAAAGTAACTCTGTCTGTTACCACTTCACGCTTCAACCGCTGGACCGATTGAGATGAAATTTGGCATGGAGATAGTTGGAGTCCCGGAAGAAGACATAGGCTACTTTTTATCCCGGAAAAACGTATAGTTCCCGCGGGAACGCGATAACCGAATTCCACGCAGGCGAAGTCGCGGGCAGAAGCTAGTGTAATATATAAAATTGTCAGTATTTGTAACCAAACTTCTCCGAAACGGCTCGACCGTTTCGTATGAAACTTGGTGTGTATGTTCAGTAGGTCTGAGAATAGGACGAAGCTATTTTTCATACCAAAAAAAAAATCTAAGGCGGTACGAAGTCCGCTGGGTTAGCTAGTATTCCATTTTTTTTTCTCAACTACTCAGTGCTCTGCATACTTATGGGAATACTAGCTTCTACCCGCGACTTCACCCGCGTGGAATTCGGTTAACGCGTCCCAAGCGGGAAGAACCTAGTAAGGATATATGGGACTATTGCTGAATTTCTTCGATGAAAACATGAATCTTCACAGGAGTCATATTCTGAATTTCGTATCAATAATGTGTCTTTGTAAAACTTTTCTTCCCTATTTTTCTTTTCTGGGATTTAATCAGGGCTATCTTGATAGACTGACATTATTCTGAAACAGAAAATAACCGGCATGTTTAACAAAACCGAAATGGAATTCAAAGAGGCATGTTAAGCCTGAGGCCCTTTGCACTGCATTTCACGGGCATGGCGATCGTGCCGTGACCGTGTGCATGTGAAAAGGGCCTCATAGTGCGTTTACATTTAATAAACGTGCCCGTGAACGTCGTGTTGAACGCCGTTCATGTAAACACAATAAAAGCAGAGTGTTTACACGGCCGCGGGCGTGCTAGTCAGTGCAAGGATGGCAGACGACGAGGACGTTAATCTCGTGGGCGCTAACTGTTTTGGATTTCATTTACTTTGTTGGCGGATCTGAGTAATAGTCACGTTTTTTATACACTGAATATAATTTAATTCACTTATCTTGAAAATATTACAATTTTACACCAATAAAATTTTAGGAACGTCCGTTCGCCCTTTATGAAACTTATAACACCAACAAGAGACAGGTCCGACAGCGACCTCATTCACTCTAAAGATACGTTCAAGTTAAAGTAAGTACCTAGGCTGCGTTCTGAAATTACTGAGACGTGTTAATTTAAATTAACATTCCTTCCGGGGCAGGAAAGAGAAAATATTACAACTGAAAATCTATACAAAGCTGAAAATATATCTGAATACAAACACTGAAATTCTATCTGAATACAAATCTGAATACTCTGAATAACGCAAGCCATGAACTAAATATACAACAGTACTGAATAAATCTTAACTAAATATTATATGTTTACATTATTTACAATTAGACAACTTGTTTTAGCCTTATTGTAACATTGGTAACTTACACAATTTAATTACAGGTCTGACTAACTCGCCATTTTGAGTTCTTAATTTAACTGATCTTACAACTGAATCTTTACCTGAATACAATTCAATAACCCTACAGGCGTTGCATTGCAAAGGCGGTGAATTTTCATCTCTGATTAAAACAAGATCATCAACTTTCTAATTCTTCGTCACTCATTTTAGACTGATTACTGAAAAAAGAAACCCGAAATTTACTTAATACCTTTTGAAGGTGTCCTGATTGTAAAACTAAGTTACGAAATACAATAACAAACTGATAAGCTGATAAGATAACGATTGAATGACAGACGTCAAATGTCAATAGAGGTGCGTTCCGTTTCACGCTATTGACGCAGCACTCGCGTTCACTGACAGTTCGCTTTGACAGCTAAATACAGAATGTCCGTTATTGTGGCAGCACCGACTTCACGCCGCCGCATTCACACTAACAAATAAATTTCCTCTTGTATGATGCCAACTTGCCGAGCCGACGCTCCACCGATGATGTAGGTATCGCCGCTTTTCTCGAACTTACGGATTGATGCCTGACGTCTCGAATTACGACGAAATATGGTTCTACACGAAGATCTGAGTCTTCTTACAATGTCTGATGAACTGAACGATGTATTTTGACGATCGTGTCAAATTTGCACGTTGAAACTTGCGACTGATGTATCGCGTGCGCCACTTGACCTTGAGCGCATGCGTCTGAAATTTGATTCGGATTTCTGAATTGGCTATGGGTGAAAAATGACAATGTGCTCGATTATTTTTTTATGGATAGGAATAACCTTCCGTATCAAGAGAAAAAAATCTCAGAATTTTCCGTGCCGTAGATTCTGCGTAAAAAATAAAATTGGTTTTGCGTTATGACGATTGAAATAAAGGTGTTTCCTTGGTCCAAGTATGTAAGCAGCACTACTTCTTGAAAATTAAAAAAAAAACAAAAAACCCGACTGCGTAAAAACTAAAAAGAAAAAAACAAGACTACTAATTAGACTACTAAAAAAAACAAGACTATTAATTAGACTACTAACTAGGGCATGCAATATCGGACGGTTTTTCAATTCCGGAATTGAGTTCGAGATTGTCCTTCAATTCCGGAATTCCGGAACTAGTTCCGGAACTGGTGAAATCTTTTTCTCATTACGTTTTTTTGTAATAAAATTACAAAAAAACGTAACTATATAGGGCAAAATAAAGCTAGATCTGGTGATCAAAATTTTATTATTAACAATCAAGAGACTTAAGTAATTAATAGATACTTGATTTTACTACTTCAAAAATAAGAATCACTAAGTTCTATCACTCAAAACAGATTAAAATATTGCAAAAGTATTATTATTTATTTTGTATGCAATATACATTTGTTCGAGTGGTCAACAATTTTAGTGCCATCAAAAAGTCTACTTTTTGGCAAGACCAGATAAAGTTTTTCCTACAGGTAGAAGTTATAGTAGCACAACAGAAGACAGGAGATCTGACAAATTACAATATTCGTCGTGGCAAAACTGATACAGAATGTTATTTATAAGTACAGCAAATTGCGGACATACCAGAAAAAGATAAATACGAGATGATCCAAGGTAAAAATACTACAGACATTGATATCCGTTATGGAACCAGGGTCTACTTCAATTTTAGTCAATCGACCCTTAAGGTTCTTTTACTATTGAAGGATTTGTAGGTCGTAAGGAAGGACATGATAATTTCAAGCTTTTTCTAAACCTGAAATGCTGAAAAATAGAAGAGTCCACAAAACGCAAACCTCCCTCGTGCTACGAACCTGTCCTCAGCTCACGAATCTCACAGAGTCACACTGACGTAATAACGTTGTAGAGGTTACTTCGAAACGATGTTTTCGTTTTGATCAATAAATTATTACTTGAGAGATTACTTGAAAATCACTTTTTAAGCATTATTCGATGATTTATGATGTTAAAGATAATAAGTTCATGTTTGAGTAGTAAATTCAGTTGAATCGTTTTCAAAATGGAAAGAAATGGTCGATTCACAATCCAGAAGTACTGAAGTGGTTTTCAAGATGCATACAACTAAATGATCATTGGTTCATCCAGTTGTTTAATTGAGATCCCACTGAATCTATTGATAACAGAATCATCCCAGATCCAACACCATGATTTATAGAACAACATTAATATGGGTCTTCCATCTGACGCACGAGGGGCAATTGGTTGTTTCTTCCATACATCGAAATATCCATCGCCGATTAGAAAATCATCCCAGATCCAACACCACGACTTATAATGCAATATTAAAATGGTTCTTCCATCTGACGAAATATCCATCGCCGGACTAACAAAGTCCAAGATTATCAAAACAGGAATGCAAAACCACGTTCTCGGAGAATATTTTGGGTCAAACGAACAAACAAAGTGAGATAACGAAGGATATTTATGGGGAACACATGACAGACCTAGAATGCAAGTGCGCATCAAATGCTACACTAAGGGAAGGTTCTGTTTCCTTACCACCCGTTCAAGAAATGTACGATATGTGTGGAAGGAAGGCAGTCATGCGTAACTTATTTTCCTGTGCTTATTTTGTATCATAATCAATATAATTATTTTAAATTAAAATCTAATATATTTACCTAATTTAATTTGTGTAAATTTTGGAAAATTATCACTTTAAATTAAGGTCTAGTACGATTAAAACTCTATTTATTCAATTCCGGAATTTCCGATATTAAGGGTCTCAATTCCGGAATTGTAATATCGGAAAAAAGCTCCGAGATTCCGGTATTTCGAAATTCCGGAATGCAAGCCCTACTACTAACCCATTATTTGTAACATTTTAACCTAGATTTTAAATGGGTCCCGACTGTAGGCATCTTTAGATTCCTCAATAGCAATCAATTACTTAACATAATCCCAGCTACTACTGAACTAAGTAGTCTTGTTTTTTTCTTTTTAGTTTTTACGCAGTCGGGTTTTTTGTTTTTTTTAATTAACTTTTTTATTTTATTATTACTATATAAAAAACTACATACAAAATTTTAACCCCCTTTTTACCCCTTATATTACTAAGTCAAACATTTTAAGCGAGAGACCTCATCATGTTCTTATTGACATGTATTAATGAACTCTTTTATACATGATGTATTTCATTATTTATTGACATTTTGAGACTGTCGACATCTATGGAATTTATATTTATTTGACAATGGAGGCCATCTCCATATTTTTTTTTCTGGCCCTTGGAGACTATACATCTCTAAGATCTTAGATTTAAGTTTAAGTTAGGGACTATACATCCCTTCAATGTAATTTTAGTACGTACCTATATGTATATTTTATACATGTAATGTAAAATTGTAAATTTTGAAAAAAGTCCTTCTGCTTGAGTTTGTTGCGGCGCTTCTTCTCAAGCAATGGGTCCAGGAAGCGCTGGTAAATTCTTTTTCTGACGTGTAGAAGTGCCCCTATGTGGCCAATTTGCTGAATAAATGATTGAATTGAATTGAATTGAATATAAAGGGTCAATTTCCTAAAATCTTGTGTTAGTGCTCATTTATGTCATAAATGAAACCATTTATCCAACTTTCATGTTTCCAGGTCCAGTGGCTTAGTAGTTAGATACAAACTTTTAACCCCCTTTTTACACCTATAAGAAGGCACTTTCCAAAAATCCTTTGTTAGTTGCTTATTAAATAGGTCACAAAGGAAACCTTTTTGCCAAATTTCATGTTTCTAGGCCCAGCGGTTTAGAAGTTACATACAAAATTTCAACCCTTTTTTTATCCCTTTAAGGGGGGAATTTTCAAAAATTCTTTATTAATATGCTCACTAACGTTATAAAAGGAACCTCCTTGCCAAGTTTGATGTTTTTAAGCCTAGCGGCTTCGAAGTTTCATACAAACTTTCCACCCCCTTTTTACTTTATAAAGGGAGAATTTCCAAAAAATTCTCTATTAATAGTCATTTACGTTGTAAAAGGAACCTCTCTGCCAAGTTTCATGTCTCTAAGCCTAGCGGTTTAGAAGTTTCATACAAACTTTCAGCCCCTGTAAACCGAACTTTTTCCTGCCCCGGGACCGGGACTCGATTGTGCGCGCCACTCATATTGAACTCGTATTGAAAAACTACTGGTCATTATAAGCATCGCAAACAGATGGCCAACTACAAGGCCGCTGCGGGTCAGCTAAGTACGCGCTGAATTCATTTTCTTTTCGATAACTCCTAAGATATTCATTTAAATTGCATGGTGTAAATGGCAATCATAAAGTGCAAGAAATGCTTAATCCTATCCGTATCCCTCTAAATACTGCTACTGCTACTATTAGTACTACTACTACTACAGCCTATTTGCGTCCCACTGCCTTCTTTTGATGAGGGGAGGCCTGTGTCCTCTAAATTACTTTCCAAATAACACATTATGTGGGACCATTTTTACATGGGAACAATTCCTAGAGCCCTGTTAGGGCTCATTTATGTCATAAAAGAAACCTTTTTTTCCAAATTTCATGTTTCTAGGCCCAGTGGTTTAGAAGTTACATACAAACATTCAACCCTCTTTTTACCCCTTTAGATTTGAAATTTCCAAAAATCCTTTATCAATTGCTCACTAACGTTATAAAAGGAACCTACCTGCCAAGTTCGATATTTTTAAGCCTAGCGGTTTAGAAGTTTCATACAAACTTCTAATCCCCTTTTTACCCCTCTAAACGGGAATTTCCAAAAAATCTTTAATAATGCTCACTTACGTTATAAAAAGAACCTCCCTGCCAAATTTCATGTTTCTAGGTCTAGCGGTTTAGAAGTTTCATACAAATTTTCAACCCCCTTTTTACCCCCTTAAAGGGGGAATTTCCAAAAATCCTCTCTTAGTGCTCCCCTACGTTCCCTAAGGAACCTGCATGCCAAATTTTAGCTCTCTACGACCAGTAGTTTCGGCTCTGCGTTGATCGATCAGTCAGTCAGTCAGTAAGTTTCTTGTTTTATATATATAGAAGATAAGAACACTCTAGAACATTCAAATAGTTAAGTAGTTCTTTTACACTTGTCAAAATCACTTGGATTTTTCTAGACACTGTTCACTTTTGATTCCCAATTGATCTTTACCCGACTGCAGAGACAATTGAACTGACGAAAAGTCGCTGGATTTCAGTTTATATACTTTTCGACACCGAAATTTCTAGTATGAGATCACTCTAGAACATTTAGGAGTACATCACTTCAATTTCGTTTTTTTTTGATCACTTGTAGCAATCTTGAGGGGGATTTTTTAGATTATTCCATAAATTTCTGGATTATTCTTAAACATTCCCAATTATATAAAACAGTCTACAATTATTTAAAAAAAAAATCAGATTATTTAAGAAGTTACTGGAATTTTCTTGAACATTCTCAAATTTCTAAAACAGTCTACAATTATTGAAAAATTTTCTAGATCATTCAAGATGTTTCTGGAACTTTCATTCTCAACTAATTAAAACAGTGCAATTATTAAAAAAAAAACCGCGCACACCGTGATACGGGCACTGACACAGGCGCCGCGCCCGGCCGCGCACACCGAAATACGGGCGCTGACACAGGCGCGGCGCCCCGGCCGCGCACACCGTGATACGGGCGCTGACACAGGCGCCGCGCCCGGCCGCGCACACCGTGATACGGGCACTGACACAGGCGCCGCGCCCGGCCGCGCACACCGAAATACGGGCGCTGACACAGGCG
>CAXARK010000064.1:0-22564 GCA_963971205.1 Aethes cnicana
GTAGGCAGGTGCCCCGGGCGACGCTGCATCCCTGGAAACCTGAAATAAAAACAGAATTTTAGTAAAATTAACATTATCGTTCTCAGCTAAAGTCTACCTAACCCCTCCGACAAATACGAAACTTTCAAATTTCTTCTATCTTATATCGGTCCCACATCAAAACTCTCTAGGCATAATATCTTCCAATTAATTCCCCCTATATATTAATAGCATTTTGAAGCGTATTGGTTGAGATCCCGCGGCTTTTCGCCCAAAAAACCGAATTTTTCTTAATTTCTTGTATGAAAAAATCACATTTTTGCCTTTAATTCTCATATCTCTAGGTCGATTTCGCTTAAATATCCTTTGTTCAGTGTAGGCAGGTGCCCCGGGCGACGCTGCATCCCTGGAAACCTGAAATAAAAACAGAATTTTAGTAAAATTAACATTATCGTTCTCAGCTAAAGTCTACCTAACCCCTCCGACAAATACGAAACTTTCAAATTTCTTCTATCTTATATCGGTCCCACATCAAAACTCTCTAGGCATAATATCTTCCAATTAATTCCCCCTATATATTAATAGCATTTTGAAGCGTATTGGTTGAGATCCCGCGGCTTTTCGCCCAAAAAACCGAATTTTTCTTAATTTCTTGTATGAAAAAATCACATTTTTGCCTTTAATTCTCATATCTCTAGGTCGATTTCGCTTAAATATCCTTTGTTCAGTGTAGGCAGGTGCCCCGGGCGACGCTGCATCCCTGGAAACCTGAAATAAAAACAGAATTTTAGTAAAATTAACATTATCGTTCTCAGCTAAAGTCTACCTAACCCCTCCGACAAATACGAAACTTTCAAATTTCTTCTATCTTATATCGGTCCCACATCAAAACTCTCTAGGCATAATATCTTCCAATTAATTCCCCCTATATATTAATAGCATTTTGAAGCGTATTGGTTGAGATCCCGCGGCTTTTCGCCCAAAAAACCGAATTTTTCTTAATTTCTTGTATGAAAAAATCACATTTTTGCCTTTAATTCTCATATCTCTAGGTCGATTTCGCTTAAATATCCTTTGTTCAGTGTAGGCAGGTGCCCCGGGCGACGCTGCATCCCTGGAAACCTGAAATAAAAACAGAATTTTAGTAAAATTAACATTATCGTTCTCAGCTAAAGTCTACCTAACCCCTCCGACAAATACGAAACTTTCAAATTTCTTCTATCTTATATCGGTCCCACATCAAAACTCTCTAGGCATAATATCTTCCAATTAATTCCCCCTATATATTAATAGCATTTTGAAGCGTATTGGTTGAGATCCCGCGGCTTTTCGCCCAAAAAACCGAATTTTTCTTAATTTCTTGTATGAAAAAATCACATTTTTGCCTTTAATTCTCATATCTCTAGGTCGATTTCGCTTAAATATCCTTTGTTCAGTGTAGGCAGGTGCCCCGGGCGACGCTGCATCCCTGGAAACCTGAAATAAAAACAGAATTTTAGTAAAATTAACATTATCGTTCTCAGCTAAAGTCTACCTAACCCCTCCGACAAATACGAAACTTTCAAATTTCTTCTATCTTATATCGGTCCCACATCAAAACTCTCTAGGCATAATATCTTCCAATTAATTCCCCCTATATATTAATAGCATTTTGAAGCGTATTGGTTGAGATCCCGCGGCTTTTCGCCCAAAAAACCGAATTTTTCTTAATTTCTTGTATGAAAAAATCACATTTTTGCCTTTAATTCTCATATCTCTAGGTCGATTTCGCTTAAATATCCTTTGTTCAGTGTAGGCAGGTGCCCCGGGCGACGCTGCATCCCTGGAAACCTGAAATAAAAACAGAATTTTAGTAAAATTAACATTATCGTTCTCAGCTAAAGTCTACCTAACCCCTCCGACAAATACGAAACTTTCAAATTTCTTCTATCTTATATCGGTCCCACATCAAAACTCTCTAGGCATAATATCTTCCAATTAATTCCCCCTATATATTAATAGCATTTTGAAGCGTATTGGTTGAGATCCCGCGGCTTTTCGCCCAAAAAACCGAATTTTTCTTAATTTCTTGTATGAAAAAATCACATTTTTGCCTTTAATTCTCATATCTCTAGGTCGATTTCGCTTAAATATCCTTTGTTCAGTGTAGGCAGGTGCCCCGGGCGACGCTGCATCCCTGGAAACCTGAAATAAAAACAGAATTTTAGTAAAATTAACATTATCGTTCTCAGCTAAAGTCTACCTAACCCCTCCGACAAATACGAAACTTTCAAATTTCTTCTATCTTATATCGGTCCCACATCAAAACTCTCTAGGCATAATATCTTCCAATTAATTCCCCCTATATATTAATAGCATTTTGAAGCGTATTGGTTGAGATCCCGCGGCTTTTCGCCCAAAAAACCGAATTTTTCTTAATTTCTTGTATGAAAAAATCACATTTTTGCCTTTAATTCTCATATCTCTAGGTCGATTTCGCTTAAATATCCTTTGTTCAGTGTAGGCAGGTGCCCCGGGCGACGCTGCATCCCTGGAAACCTGAAATAAAAACAGAATTTTAGTAAAATTAACATTATCGTTCTCAGCTAAAGTCTACCTAACCCCTCCGACAAATACGAAACTTTCAAATTTCTTCTATCTTATATCGGTCCCACATCAAAACTCTCTAGGCATAATATCTTCCAATTAATTCCCCCTATATATTAATAGCATTTTGAAGCGTATTGGTTGAGATCCCGCGGCTTTTCGCCCAAAAAACCGAATTTTTCTTAATTTCTTGTATGAAAAAATCACATTTTTGCCTTTAATTCTCATATCTCTAGGTCGATTTCGCTTAAATATCCTTTGTTCAGTGTAGGCAGGTGCCCCGGGCGACGCTGCATCCCTGGAAACCTGAAATAAAAACAGAATTTTAGTAAAATTAACATTATCGTTCTCAGCTAAAGTCTACCTAACCCCTCCGACAAATACGAAACTTTCAAATTTCTTCTATCTTATATCGGTCCCACATCAAAACTCTCTAGGCATAATATCTTCCAATTAATTCCCCCTATATATTAATAGCATTTTGAAGCGTATTGGTTGAGATCCCGCGGCTTTTCGCCCAAAAAACCGAATTTTTCTTAATTTCTTGTATGAAAAAATCACATTTTTGCCTTTAATTCTCATATCTCTAGGTCGATTTCGCTTAAATATCCTTTGTTCAGTGTAGGCAGGTGCCCCGGGCGACGCTGCATCCCTGGAAACCTGAAATAAAAACAGAATTTTAGTAAAATTAACATTATCGTTCTCAGCTAAAGTCTACCTAACCCCTCCGACAAATACGAAACTTTCAAATTTCTTCTATCTTATATCGGTCCCACATCAAAACTCTCTAGGCATAATATCTTCCAATTAATTCCCCCTATATATTAATAGCATTTTGAAGCGTATTGGTTGAGATCCCGCGGCTTTTCGCCCAAAAAACCGAATTTTTCTTAATTTCTTGTATGAAAAAATCACATTTTTGCCTTTAATTCTCATATCTCTAGGTCGATTTCGCTTAAATATCCTTTGTTCAGTGTAGGCAGGTGCCCCGGGCGACGCTGCATCCCTGGAAACCTGAAATAAAAACAGAATTTTAGTAAAATTAACATTATCGTTCTCAGCTAAAGTCTACCTAACCCCTCCGACAAATACGAAACTTTCAAATTTCTTCTATCTTATATCGGTCCCACATCAAAACTCTCTAGGCATAATATCTTCCAATTAATTCCCCCTATATATTAATAGCATTTTGAAGCGTATTGGTTGAGATCCCGCGGCTTTTCGCCCAAAAAACCGAATTTTTCTTAATTTCTTGTATGAAAAAATCACATTTTTGCCTTTAATTCTCATATCTCTAGGTCGATTTCGCTTAAATATCCTTTGTTCAGTGTAGGCAGGTGCCCCGGGCGACGCTGCATCCCTGGAAACCTGAAATAAAAACAGAATTTTAGTAAAATTAACATTATCGTTCTCAGCTAAAGTCTACCTAACCCCTCCGACAAATACGAAACTTTCAAATTTCTTCTATCTTATATCGGTCCCACATCAAAACTCTCTAGGCATAATATCTTCCAATTAATTCCCCCTATATATTAATAGCATTTTGAAGCGTATTGGTTGAGATCCCGCGGCTTTTCGCCCAAAAAACCGAATTTTTCTTAATTTCTTGTATGAAAAAATCACATTTTTGCCTTTAATTCTCATATCTCTAGGTCGATTTCGCTTAAATATCCTTTGTTCAGTGTAGGCAGGTGCCCCGGGCGACGCTGCATCCCTGGAAACCTGAAATAAAAACAGAATTTTAGTAAAATTAACATTATCGTTCTCAGCTAAAGTCTACCTAACCCCTCCGACAAATACGAAACTTTCAAATTTCTTCTATCTTATATCGGTCCCACATCAAAACTCTCTAGGCATAATATCTTCCAATTAATTCCCCCTATATATTAATAGCATTTTGAAGCGTATTGGTTGAGATCCCGCGGCTTTTCGCCCAAAAAACCGAATTTTTCTTAATTTCTTGTATGAAAAAATCACATTTTTGCCTTTAATTCTCATATCTCTAGGTCGATTTCGCTTAAATATCCTTTGTTCAGTGTAGGCAGGTGCCCCGGGCGACGCTGCATCCCTGGAAACCTGAAATAAAAACAGAATTTTAGTAAAATTAACATTATCGTTCTCAGCTAAAGTCTACCTAACCCCTCCGACAAATACGAAACTTTCAAATTTCTTCTATCTTATATCGGTCCCACATCAAAACTCTCTAGGCATAATATCTTCCAATTAATTCCCCCTATATATTAATAGCATTTTGAAGCGTATTGGTTGAGATCCCGCGGCTTTTCGCCCAAAAAACCGAATTTTTCTTAATTTCTTGTATGAAAAAATCACATTTTTGCCTTTAATTCTCATATCTCTAGGTCGATTTCGCTTAAATATCCTTTGTTCAGTGTAGGCAGGTGCCCCGGGCGACGCTGCATCCCTGGAAACCTGAAATAAAAACAGAATTTTAGTAAAATTAACATTATCGTTCTCAGCTAAAGTCTACCTAACCCCTCCGACAAATACGAAACTTTCAAATTTCTTCTATCTTATATCGGTCCCACATCAAAACTCTCTAGGCATAATATCTTCCAATTAATTCCCCCTATATATTAATAGCATTTTGAAGCGTATTGGTTGAGATCCCGCGGCTTTTCGCCCAAAAAACCGAATTTTTCTTAATTTCTTGTATGAAAAAATCACATTTTTGCCTTTAATTCTCATATCTCTAGGTCGATTTCGCTTAAATATCCTTTGTTCAGTGTAGGCAGGTGCCCCGGGCGACGCTGCATCCCTGGAAACCTGAAATAAAAACAGAATTTTAGTAAAATTAACATTATCGTTCTCAGCTAAAGTCTACCTAACCCCTCCGACAAATACGAAACTTTCAAATTTCTTCTATCTTATATCGGTCCCACATCAAAACTCTCTAGGCATAATATCTTCCAATTAATTCCCCCTATATATTAATAGCATTTTGAAGCGTATTGGTTGAGATCCCGCGGCTTTTCGCCCAAAAAACCGAATTTTTCTTAATTTCTTGTATGAAAAAATCACATTTTTGCCTTTAATTCTCATATCTCTAGGTCGATTTCGCTTAAATATCCTTTGTTCAGTGTAGGCAGGTGCCCCGGGCGACGCTGCATCCCTGGAAACCTGAAATAAAAACAGAATTTTAGTAAAATTAACATTATCGTTCTCAGCTAAAGTCTACCTAACCCCTCCGACAAATACGAAACTTTCAAATTTCTTCTATCTTATATCGGTCCCACATCAAAACTCTCTAGGCATAATATCTTCCAATTAATTCCCCCTATATATTAATAGCATTTTGAAGCGTATTGGTTGAGATCCCGCGGCTTTTCGCCCAAAAAACCGAATTTTTCTTAATTTCTTGTATGAAAAAATCACATTTTTGCCTTTAATTCTCATATCTCTAGGTCGATTTCGCTTAAATATCCTTTGTTCAGTGTAGGCAGGTGCCCCGGGCGACGCTGCATCCCTGGAAACCTGAAATAAAAACAGAATTTTAGTAAAATTAACATTATCGTTCTCAGCTAAAGTCTACCTAACCCCTCCGACAAATACGAAACTTTCAAATTTCTTCTATCTTATATCGGTCCCACATCAAAACTCTCTAGGCATAATATCTTCCAATTAATTCCCCCTATATATTAATAGCATTTTGAAGCGTATTGGTTGAGATCCCGCGGCTTTTCGCCCAAAAAACCGAATTTTTCTTAATTTCTTGTATGAAAAAATCACATTTTTGCCTTTAATTCTCATATCTCTAGGTCGATTTCGCTTAAATATCCTTTGTTCAGTGTAGGCAGGTGCCCCGGGCGACGCTGCATCCCTGGAAACCTGAAATAAAAACAGAATTTTAGTAAAATTAACATTATCGTTCTCAGCTAAAGTCTACCTAACCCCTCCGACAAATACGAAACTTTCAAATTTCTTCTATCTTATATCGGTCCCACATCAAAACTCTCTAGGCATAATATCTTCCAATTAATTCCCCCTATATATTAATAGCATTTTGAAGCGTATTGGTTGAGATCCCGCGGCTTTTCGCCCAAAAAACCGAATTTTTCTTAATTTCTTGTATGAAAAAATCACATTTTTGCCTTTAATTCTCATATCTCTAGGTCGATTTCGCTTAAATATCCTTTGTTCAGTGTAGGCAGGTGCCCCGGGCGACGCTGCATCCCTGGAAACCTGAAATAAAAACAGAATTTTAGTAAAATTAACATTATCGTTCTCAGCTAAAGTCTACCTAACCCCTCCGACAAATACGAAACTTTCAAATTTCTTCTATCTTATATCGGTCCCACATCAAAACTCTCTAGGCATAATATCTTCCAATTAATTCCCCCTATATATTAATAGCATTTTGAAGCGTATTGGTTGAGATCCCGCGGCTTTTCGCCCAAAAAACCGAATTTTTCTTAATTTCTTGTATGAAAAAATCACATTTTTGCCTTTAATTCTCATATCTCTAGGTCGATTTCGCTTAAATATCCTTTGTTCAGTGTAGGCAGGTGCCCCGGGCGACGCTGCATCCCTGGAAACCTGAAATAAAAACAGAATTTTAGTAAAATTAACATTATCGTTCTCAGCTAAAGTCTACCTAACCCCTCCGACAAATACGAAACTTTCAAATTTCTTCTATCTTATATCGGTCCCACATCAAAACTCTCTAGGCATAATATCTTCCAATTAATTCCCCCTATATATTAATAGCATTTTGAAGCGTATTGGTTGAGATCCCGCGGCTTTTCGCCCAAAAAACCGAATTTTTCTTAATTTCTTGTATGAAAAAATCACATTTTTGCCTTTAATTCTCATATCTCTAGGTCGATTTCGCTTAAATATCCTTTGTTCAGTGTAGGCAGGTGCCCCGGGCGACGCTGCATCCCTGGAAACCTGAAATAAAAACAGAATTTTAGTAAAATTAACATTATCGTTCTCAGCTAAAGTCTACCTAACCCCTCCGACAAATACGAAACTTTCAAATTTCTTCTATCTTATATCGGTCCCACATCAAAACTCTCTAGGCATAATATCTTCCAATTAATTCCCCCTATATATTAATAGCATTTTGAAGCGTATTGGTTGAGATCCCGCGGCTTTTCGCCCAAAAAACCGAATTTTTCTTAATTTCTTGTATGAAAAAATCACATTTTTGCCTTTAATTCTCATATCTCTAGGTCGATTTCGCTTAAATATCCTTTGTTCAGTGTAGGCAGGTGCCCCGGGCGACGCTGCATCCCTGGAAACCTGAAATAAAAACAGAATTTTAGTAAAATTAACATTATCGTTCTCAGCTAAAGTCTACCTAACCCCTCCGACAAATACGAAACTTTCAAATTTCTTCTATCTTATATCGGTCCCACATCAAAACTCTCTAGGCATAATATCTTCCAATTAATTCCCCCTATATATTAATAGCATTTTGAAGCGTATTGGTTGAGATCCCGCGGCTTTTCGCCCAAAAAACCGAATTTTTCTTAATTTCTTGTATGAAAAAATCACATTTTTGCCTTTAATTCTCATATCTCTAGGTCGATTTCGCTTAAATATCCTTTGTTCAGTGTAGGCAGGTGCCCCGGGCGACGCTGCATCCCTGGAAACCTGAAATAAAAACAGAATTTTAGTAAAATTAACATTATCGTTCTCAGCTAAAGTCTACCTAACCCCTCCGACAAATACGAAACTTTCAAATTTCTTCTATCTTATATCGGTCCCACATCAAAACTCTCTAGGCATAATATCTTCCAATTAATTCCCCCTATATATTAATAGCATTTTGAAGCGTATTGGTTGAGATCCCGCGGCTTTTCGCCCAAAAAACCGAATTTTTCTTAATTTCTTGTATGAAAAAATCACATTTTTGCCTTTAATTCTCATATCTCTAGGTCGATTTCGCTTAAATATCCTTTGTTCAGTGTAGGCAGGTGCCCCGGGCGACGCTGCATCCCTGGAAACCTGAAATAAAAACAGAATTTTAGTAAAATTAACATTATCGTTCTCAGCTAAAGTCTACCTAACCCCTCCGACAAATACGAAACTTTCAAATTTCTTCTATCTTATATCGGTCCCACATCAAAACTCTCTAGGCATAATATCTTCCAATTAATTCCCCCTATATATTAATAGCATTTTGAAGCGTATTGGTTGAGATCCCGCGGCTTTTCGCCCAAAAAACCGAATTTTTCTTAATTTCTTGTATGAAAAAATCACATTTTTGCCTTTAATTCTCATATCTCTAGGTCGATTTCGCTTAAATATCCTTTGTTCAGTGTAGGCAGGTGCCCCGGGCGACGCTGCATCCCTGGAAACCTGAAATAAAAACAGAATTTTAGTAAAATTAACATTATCGTTCTCAGCTAAAGTCTACCTAACCCCTCCGACAAATACGAAACTTTCAAATTTCTTCTATCTTATATCGGTCCCACATCAAAACTCTCTAGGCATAATATCTTCCAATTAATTCCCCCTATATATTAATAGCATTTTGAAGCGTATTGGTTGAGATCCCGCGGCTTTTCGCCCAAAAAACCGAATTTTTCTTAATTTCTTGTATGAAAAAATCACATTTTTGCCTTTAATTCTCATATCTCTAGGTCGATTTCGCTTAAATATCCTTTGTTCAGTGTAGGCAGGTGCCCCGGGCGACGCTGCATCCCTGGAAACCTGAAATAAAAACAGAATTTTAGTAAAATTAACATTATCGTTCTCAGCTAAAGTCTACCTAACCCCTCCGACAAATACGAAACTTTCAAATTTCTTCTATCTTATATCGGTCCCACATCAAAACTCTCTAGGCATAATATCTTCCAATTAATTCCCCCTATATATTAATAGCATTTTGAAGCGTATTGGTTGAGATCCCGCGGCTTTTCGCCCAAAAAACCGAATTTTTCTTAATTTCTTGTATGAAAAAATCACATTTTTGCCTTTAATTCTCATATCTCTAGGTCGATTTCGCTTAAATATCCTTTGTTCAGTGTAGGCAGGTGCCCCGGGCGACGCTGCATCCCTGGAAACCTGAAATAAAAACAGAATTTTAGTAAAATTAACATTATCGTTCTCAGCTAAAGTCTACCTAACCCCTCCGACAAATACGAAACTTTCAAATTTCTTCTATCTTATATCGGTCCCACATCAAAACTCTCTAGGCATAATATCTTCCAATTAATTCCCCCTATATATTAATAGCATTTTGAAGCGTATTGGTTGAGATCCCGCGGCTTTTCGCCCAAAAGAACCCGAATTTTTCTTAATTTCTTGTATGAAAAAATCACATTTTTGCCTTTAATTCTCATATCTCTAGGTCGATTTCGCTTAAATATCCTTTGTTCAGTGTAGGCAGGTGCCCCGGGCGACGCTGCATCCCTGGAAACCTGAAATAAAAACAGAATTTTAGTAAAATTAACATTATCGTTCTCAGCTAAAGTCTACCTAACCCCTCCGACAAATACGAAACTTTCAAATTTCTTCTATCTTATATCGGTCCCACATCAAAACTCTCTAGGCATAATATCTTCCAATTAATTCCCCCTATATATTAATAGCATTTTGAAGCGTATTGGTTGAGATCCCGCGGCTTTTCGCCAAAAAACCGAATTTTTCTTAATTTCTTGTATGAAAAAATCACATTTTTGCCTTTAATTCTCATATCTCTAGGTCGATTTCGCTTAAATATCCTTTGTTCAGTGTAGGCAGGTGCCCCGGGCGACGCTGCATCCCTGGAAACCTGAAATAAAAACAGAATTTTAGTAAAATTAACATTATCGTTCTCAGCTAAAGTCTACCTAACCCCTCCGACAAATACGAAACTTTCAAATTTCTTCTATCTTATATCGGTCCCACATCAAAACTCTCTAGGCATAATATCTTCCAATTAATTCCCCCTATATATTAATAGCATTTTGAAGCGTATTGGTTGAGATCCCGCGGCTTTTCGCCCAAAAAACCGAATTTTTCTTAATTTCTTGTATGAAAAAATCACATTTTTGCCTTTAATTCTCATATCTCTAGGTCGATTTCGCTTAAATATCCTTTGTTCAGTGTAGGCAGGTGCCCCGGGCGACGCTGCATCCCTGGAAACCTGAAATAAAAACAGAATTTTAGTAAAATTAACATTATCGTTCTCAGCTAAAGTCTACCTAACCCCTCCGACAAATACGAAACTTTCAAATTTCTTCTATCTTATATCGGTCCCACATCAAAACTCTCTAGGCATAATATCTTCCAATTAATTCCCCCTATATATTAATAGCATTTTGAAGCGTATTGGTTGAGATCCCGCGGCTTTTCGCCCAAAAAACCGAATTTTTCTTAATTTCTTGTATGAAAAAATCACATTTTTGCCTTTAATTCTCATATCTCTAGGTCGATTTCGCTTAAATATCCTTTGTTCAGTGTAGGCAGGTGCCCCGGGCGACGCTGCATCCCTGGAAACCTGAAATAAAAACAGAATTTTAGTAAAATTAACATTATCGTTCTCAGCTAAAGTCTACCTAACCCCTCCGACAAATACGAAACTTTCAAATTTCTTCTATCTTATATCGGTCCCACATCAAAACTCTCTAGGCATAATATCTTCCAATTAATTCCCCCTATATATTAATAGCATTTTGAAGCGTATTGGTTGAGATCCCGCGGCTTTTCGCCCAAAAAACCGAATTTTTCTTAATTTCTTGTATGAAAAAATCACATTTTTGCCTTTAATTCTCATATCTCTAGGTCGATTTCGCTTAAATATCCTTTGTTCAGTGTAGGCAGGTGCCCCGGGCGACGCTGCATCCCTGGAAACCTGAAATAAAAACAGAATTTTAGTAAAATTAACATTATCGTTCTCAGCTAAAGTCTACCTAACCCCTCCGACAAATACGAAACTTTCAAATTTCTTCTATCTTATATCGGTCCCACATCAAAACTCTCTAGGCATAATATCTTCCAATTAATTCCCCCTATATATTAATAGCATTTTGAAGCGTATTGGTTGAGATCCCGCGGCTTTTCGCCCAAAAAACCGAATTTTTCTTAATTTCTTGTATGAAAAAATCACATTTTTGCCTTTAATTCTCATATCTCTAGGTCGATTTCGCTTAAATATCCTTTGTTCAGTGTAGGCAGGTGCCCCGGGCGACGCTGCATCCCTGGAAACCTGAAATAAAAACAGAATTTTAGTAAAATTAACATTATCGTTCTCAGCTAAAGTCTACCTAACCCCTCCGACAAATACGAAACTTTCAAATTTCTTCTATCTTATATCGGTCCCACATCAAAACTCTCTAGGCATAATATCTTCCAATTAATTCCCCCTATATATTAATAGCATTTTGAAGCGTATTGGTTGAGATCCCGCGGCTTTTCGCCCAAAAAACCGAATTTTTCTTAATTTCTTGTATGAAAAAATCACATTTTTGCCTTTAATTCTCATATCTCTAGGTCGATTTCGCTTAAATATCCTTTGTTCAGTGTAGGCAGGTGCCCCGGGCGACGCTGCATCCCTGGAAACCTGAAATAAAAACAGAATTTTAGTAAAATTAACATTATCGTTCTCAGCTAAAGTCTACCTAACCCCTCCGACAAATACGAAACTTTCAAATTTCTTCTATCTTATATCGGTCCCACATCAAAACTCTCTAGGCATAATATCTTCCAATTAATTCCCCCTATATATTAATAGCATTTTGAAGCGTATTGGTTGAGATCCCGCGGCTTTTCGCCCAAAAAACCGAATTTTTCTTAATTTCTTGTATGAAAAAATCACATTTTTGCCTTTAATTCTCATATCTCTAGGTCGATTTCGCTTAAATATCCTTTGTTCAGTGTAGGCAGGTGCCCCGGGCGACGCTGCATCCCTGGAAACCTGAAATAAAAACAGAATTTTAGTAAAATTAACATTATCGTTCTCAGCTAAAGTCTACCTAACCCCTCCGACAAATACGAAACTTTCAAATTTCTTCTATCTTATATCGGTCCCACATCAAAACTCTCTAGGCATAATATCTTCCAATTAATTCCCCCTATATATTAATAGCATTTTGAAGCGTATTGGTTGAGATCCCGCGGCTTTTCGCCCAAAAAACCGAATTTTTCTTAATTTCTTGTATGAAAAAATCACATTTTTGCCTTTAATTCTCATATCTCTAGGTCGATTTCGCTTAAATATCCTTTGTTCAGTGTAGGCAGGTGCCCCGGGCGACGCTGCATCCCTGGAAACCTGAAATAAAAACAGAATTTTAGTAAAATTAACATTATCGTTCTCAGCTAAAGTCTACCTAACCCCTCCGACAAATACGAAACTTTCAAATTTCTTCTATCTTATATCGGTCCCACATCAAAACTCTCTAGGCATAATATCTTCCAATTAATTCCCCCTATATATTAATAGCATTTTGAAGCGTATTGGTTGAGATCCCGCGGCTTTTCGCCCAAAAAACCGAATTTTTCTTAATTTCTTGTATGAAAAAATCACATTTTTGCCTTTAATTCTCATATCTCTAGGTCGATTTCGCTTAAATATCCTTTGTTCAGTGTAGGCAGGTGCCCCGGGCGACGCTGCATCCCTGGAAACCTGAAATAAAAACAGAATTTTAGTAAAATTAACATTATCGTTCTCAGCTAAAGTCTACCTAACCCCTCCGACAAATACGAAACTTTCAAATTTCTTCTATCTTATATCGGTCCCACATCAAAACTCTCTAGGCATAATATCTTCCAATTAATTCCCCTATATATTAATAGCATTTTGAAGCGTATTGGTTGAGATCCCGCGGCTTTTCGCCCAAAAAACCGAATTTTTCTTAATTTCTTGTATGAAAAAATCACATTTTTGCCTTTAATTCTCATATCTCTAGGTCGATTTCGCTTAAATATCCTTTGTTCAGTGTAGGCAGGTGCCCCGGGCGACGCTGCATCCCTGGAAACCTGAAATAAAAACAGAATTTTAGTAAAATTAACATTATCGTTCTCAGCTAAAGTCTACCTAACCCCTCCGACAAATACGAAACTTCAAATTTCTTCTATCTTATATCGGTCCCACATCAAAACTCTCTAGGCATAATATCTTCCAATTAATTCCCCCTATATATTAATAGCATTTTGAAGCGTATTGGTTGAGATCCCGCGGCTTTTCGCCCAAAAAACCGAATTTTTCTTAATTTCTTGTATGAAAAAATCACATTTTTGCCTTTAATTCTCATATCTCTAGGTCGATTTCGCTTAAATATCCTTTGTTCAGTGTAGGCAGGTGCCCCGGGCGACGCTGCATCCCTGGAAACCTGAAATAAAAACAGAATTTTAGTAAAATTAACATTATCGTTCTCAGCTAAAGTCTACCTAACCCCTCCGACAAATACGAAACTTTCAAATTTCTTCTATCTTATATCGGTCCCACATCAAAACTCTCTAGGCATAATATCTTCCAATTAATTCCCCCTATATATTAATAGCATTTTGAAGCGTATTGGTTGAGATCCCGCGGCTTTTCGCCCAAAAAACCGAATTTTTCTTAATTTCTTGTATGAAAAAATCACATTTTTGCCTTTAATTCTCATATCTCTAGGTCGATTTCGCTTAAATATCCTTTGTTCAGTGTAGGCAGGTGCCCCGGGCGACGCTGCATCCCTGGAAACCTGAAATAAAAACAGAATTTTAGTAAAATTAACATTATCGTTCTCAGCTAAAGTCTACCTAACCCCTCCGACAAATACGAAACTTTCAAATTTCTTCTATCTTATATCGGTCCCACATCAAAACTCTCTAGGCATAATATCTTCCAATTAATTCCCCCTATATATTAATAGCATTTTGAAGCGTATTGGTTGAGATCCCGCGGCTTTTCGCCCAAAAAACCGAATTTTTCTTAATTTCTTGTATGAAAAAATCACATTTTTGCCTTTAATTCTCATATCTCTAGGTCGATTTCGCTTAAATATCCTTTGTTCAGTGTAGGCAGGTGCCCCGGGCGACGCTGCATCCCTGGAAACCTGAAATAAAAACAGAATTTTAGTAAAATTAACATTATCGTTCTCAGCTAAAGTCTACCTAACCCCTCCGACAAATACGAAACTTTCAAATTTCTTCTATCTTATATCGGTCCCACATCAAAACTCTCTAGGCATAATATCTTCCAATTAATTCCCCCTATATATTAATAGCATTTTGAAGCGTATTGGTTGAGATCCCGCGGCTTTTCGCCCAAAAAACCGAATTTTTCTTAATTTCTTGTATGAAAAAATCACATTTTTGCCTTTAATTCTCATATCTCTAGGTCGATTTCGCTTAAATATCCTTTGTTCAGTGTAGGCAGGTGCCCCGGGCGACGCTGCATCCCTGGAAACCTGAAATAAAAACAGAATTTTAGTAAAATTAACATTATCGTTCTCAGCTAAAGTCTACCTAACCCCTCCGACAAATACGAAACTTTCAAATTTCTTCTATCTTATATCGGTCCCACATCAAAACTCTCTAGGCATAATATCTTCCAATTAATTCCCCCTATATATTAATAGCATTTTGAAGCGTATTGGTTGAGATCCCGCGGCTTTTCGCCCAAAAAACCGAATTTTTCTTAATTTCTTGTATGAAAAAATCACATTTTTGCCTTTAATTCTCATATCTCTAGGTCGATTTCGCTTAAATATCCTTTGTTCAGTGTAGGCAGGTGCCCCGGGCGACGCTGCATCCCTGGAAACCTGAAATAAAAACAGAATTTTAGTAAAATTAACATTATCGTTCTCAGCTAAAGTCTACCTAACCCCTCCGACAAATACGAAACTTTCAAATTTCTTCTATCTTATATCGGTCCCACATCAAAACTCTCTAGGCATAATATCTTCCAATTAATTCCCCCTATATATTAATAGCATTTTGAAGCGTATTGGTTGAGATCCCGCGGCTTTTCGCCCAAAAAACCGAATTTTTCTTAATTTCTTGTATGAAAAAATCACATTTTTGCCTTTAATTCTCATATCTCTAGGTCGATTTCGCTTAAATATCCTTTGTTCAGTGTAGGCAGGTGCCCCGGGCGACGCTGCATCCCTGGAAACCTGAAATAAAAACAGAATTTTAGTAAAATTAACATTATCGTTCTCAGCTAAAGTCTACCTAACCCCTCCGACAAATACGAAACTTTCAAATTTCTTCTATCTTATATCGGTCCCACATCAAAACTCTCTAGGCATAATATCTTCCAATTAATTCCCCCTATATATTAATAGCATTTTGAAGCGTATTGGTTGAGATCCCGCGGCTTTTCGCCCAAAAAACCGAATTTTTCTTAATTTCTTGTATGAAAAAATCACATTTTTGCCTTTAATTCTCATATCTCTAGGTCGATTTCGCTTAAATATCCTTTGTTCAGTGTAGGCAGGTGCCCCGGGCGACGCTGCATCCCTGGAAACCTGAAATAAAAACAGAATTTTAGTAAAATTAACATTATCGTTCTCAGCTAAAGTCTACCTAACCCCTCCGACAAATACGAAACTTTCAAATTTCTTCTATCTTATATCGGTCCCACATCAAAACTCTCTAGGCATAATATCTTCCAATTAATTCCCCTATATATTAATAGCATTTTGAAGCGTATTGGTTGAGATCCCGCGGCTTTTCGCCCAAAAAACCGAATTTTTCTTAATTTCTTGTATGAAAAAATCACATTTTTGCCTTTAATTCTCATATCTCTAGGTCGATTTCGCTTAAATATCCTTTGTTCAGTGTAGGCAGGTGCCCCGGGCGACGCTGCATCCCTGGAAACCTGAAATAAAAACAGAATTTTAGTAAAATTAACATTATCGTTCTCAGCTAAAGTCTACCTAACCCCTCCGACAAATACGAAACTTTCAAATTTCTTCTATCTTATATCGGTCCCACATCAAAACTCTCTAGGCATAATATCTTCCAATTAATTCCCCCTATATATTAATAGCATTTTGAAGCGTATTGGTTGAGATCCCGCGGCTTTTCGCCCAAAAAACCGAATTTTTCTTAATTTCTTGTATGAAAAAATCACATTTTTGCCTTTAATTCTCATATCTCTAGGTCGATTTCGCTTAAATATCCTTTGTTCAGTGTAGGCAGGTGCCCCGGGCGACGCTGCATCCCTGGAAACCTGAAATAAAAACAGAATTTTAGTAAAATTAACATTATCGTTCTCAGCTAAAGTCTACCTAACCCCTCCGACAAATACGAAACTTTCAAATTTCTTCTATCTTATATCGGTCCCACATCAAAACTCTCTAGGCATAATATCTTCCAATTAATTCCCCCTATATATTAATAGCATTTTGAAGCGTATTGGTTGAGATCCCGCGGCTTTTCGCCCAAAAAACCGAATTTTTCTTAATTTCTTGTATGAAAAAATCACATTTTTGCCTTTAATTCTCATATCTCTAGGTCGATTTCGCTTAAATATCCTTTGTTCAGTGTAGGCAGGTGCCCCCGGGCGACGCTGCATCCCTGGAAACCTGAAATAAAAACAGAATTTTAGTAAAATTAACATTATCGTTCTCAGCTAAAGTCTACCTAACCCCTCCGACAAATACGAAACTTTCAAATTTCTTCTATCTTATATCGGTCCCACATCAAAACTCTCTAGGCATAATATCTTCCAATTAATTCCCCCTATATATTAATAGCATTTTGAAGCGTATTGGTTGAGATCCCGCGGCTTTTCGCCCAAAAAACCGAATTTTTCTTAATTTCTTGTATGAAAAAATCACATTTTTGCCTTTAATTCTCATATCTCTAGGTCGATTTCGCTTAAATATCCTTTGTTCAGTGTAGGCAGGTGCCCCGGGCGACGCTGCATCCCTGGAAACCTGAAATAAAAACAGAATTTTAGTAAAATTAACATTATCGTTCTCAGCTAAAGTCTACCTAACCCCTCCGACAAATACGAAACTTTCAAATTTCTTCTATCTTATATCGGTCCCACATCAAAACTCTCTAGGCATAATATCTTCCAATTAATTCCCCTATATATTAATAGCATTTTGAAGCGTATTGGTTGAGATCCCGCGGCTTTTCGCCCAAAAAACCGAATTTTTCTTAATTTCTTGTATGAAAAAATCACATTTTTGCCTTTAATTCTCATATCTCTAGGTCGATTTCGCTTAAATATCCTTTGTTCAGTGTAGGCAGGTGCCCCGGGCGACGCTGCATCCCTGGAAACCTGAAATAAAAACAGAATTTTAGTAAAATTAACATTATCGTTCTCAGCTAAAGTCTACCTAACCCCTCCGACAAATACGAAACTTTCAAATTTCTTCTATCTTATATCGGTCCCACATCAAAACTCTCTAGGCATAATATCTTCCAATTAATTCCCCCTATATATTAATAGCATTTTGAAGCGTATTGGTTGAGATCCCGCGGCTTTTCGCCCAAAAAACCGAATTTTTCTTAATTTCTTGTATGAAAAAATCACATTTTTGCCTTTAATTCTCATATCTCTAGGTCGATTTCGCTTAAATATCCTTTGTTCAGTGTAGGCAGGTGCCCCGGGCGACGCTGCATCCCTGGAAACCTGAAATAAAAACAGAATTTTAGTAAAATTAACATTATCGTTCTCAGCTAAAGTCTACCTAACCCCTCCGACAAATACGAAACTTTCAAATTTCTTCTATCTTATATCGGTCCCACATCAAAACTCTCTAGGCATAATATCTTCCAATTAATTCCCCCTATATATTAATAGCATTTTGAAGCGTATTGGTTGAGATCCCGCGGCTTTTCGCCCAAAAAACCGAATTTTTCTTAATTTCTTGTATGAAAAAATCACATTTTTGCCTTTAATTCTCATATCTCTAGGTCGATTTCGCTTAAATATCCTTTGTTCAGTGTAGGCAGGTGCCCGGGCGACGCTGCATCCCTGGAAACCTGAAATAAAAACAGAATTTTAGTAAAATTAACATTATCGTTCTCAGCTAAAGTCTACCTAACCCCTCCGACAAATACGAAACTTTCAAATTTCTTCTATCTTATATCGGTCCCACATCAAAACTCTCTAGGCATAATATCTTCCAATTAATTCCCCCTATATATTAATAGCATTTTGAAGCGTATTGGTTGAGATCCCGCGGCTTTTCGCCCAAAAAACCGAATTTTTCTTAATTTCTTGTATGAAAAAATCACATTTTTGCCTTTAATTCTCATATCTCTAGGTCGATTTCGCTTAAATATCCTTTGTTCAGTGTAGGCAGGTGCCCCGGGCGACGCTGCATCCCTGGAAACCTGAAATAAAAACAGAATTTTAGTAAAATTAACATTATCGTTCTCAGCTAAAGTCTACCTAACCCCTCCGACAAATACGAAACTTTCAAATTTCTTCTATCTTATATCGGTCCCACATCAAAACTCTCTAGGCATAATATCTTCCAATTAATTCCCCCTATATATTAATAGCATTTTGAAGCGTATTGGTTGAGATCCCGCGGCTTTTCGCCCAAAAAACCGAATTTTTCTTAATTTCTTGTATGAAAAAATCACATTTTTGCCTTTAATTCTCATATCTCTAGGTCGATTTCGCTTAAATATCCTTTGTTCAGTGTAGGCAGGTGCCCCGGGCGACGCTGCATCCTGGAAACCTGAAATAAAACAGAATTTTAGTAAAATTAACATTATCGTTCTCAGCTAAAGTCTACCTAACCCCTCCGACAAATACGAAACTTTCAAATTTCTTCTATCTTATATCGGTCCCACATCAAAACTCTCTAGGCATAATATCTTCCAATTAATTCCCCCTATATATTAATAGCATTTTGAAGCGTATTGGTTGAGATCCCGCGGCTTTTCGCCCAAAAAACCGAATTTTTCTTAATTTCTTGTATGAAAAAATCACATTTTTGCCTTTAATTCTCATATCTCTAGGTCGATTTCGCTTAAATATCCTTTGTTCAGTGTAGGCAGGTGCCCCGGGCGACGCTGCATCCCTGGAAACCTGAAATAAAAACAGAATTTTAGTAAAATTAACATTATCGTTCTCAGCTAAAGTCTACCTAACCCCTCCGACAAATACGAAACTTTCAAATTTCTTCTATCTTATATCGGTCCCACATCAAAACTCTCTAGGCATAATATCTTCCAATTAATTCCCCCTATATATTAATAGCATTTTGAAGCGTATTGGTTGAGATCCCGCGGCTTTTCGCCCAAAAAACCGAATTTTTCTTAATTTCTTGTATGAAAAAATCACATTTTTGCCTTTAATTCTCATATCTCTAGGTCGATTTCGCTTAAATATCCTTTGTTCAGTGTAGGCAGGTGCCCCGGGCGACGCTGCATCCCTGGAAACCTGAAATAAAAACAGAATTTTAGTAAAATTAACATTATCGTTCTCAGCTAAAGTCTACCTAACCCCTCCGACAAATACGAAACTTTCAAATTTCTTCTATCTTATATCGGTCCCACATCAAAACTCTCTAGGCATAATATCTTCCAATTAATTCCCCCTATATATTAATAGCATTTTGAAGCGTATTGGTTGAGATCCCGCGGCTTTTCGCCCAAAAAACCGAATTTTTCTTAATTTCTTGTATGAAAAAATCACATTTTTGCCTTTAATTCTCATATCTCTAGGTCGATTTCGCTTAAATATCCTTTGTTCAGTGTAGGCAGGTGCCCCGGGCGACGCTGCATCCCTGGAAACCTGAAATAAAAACAGAATTTTAGTAAAATTAACATTATCGTTCTCAGCTAAAGTCTACCTAACCCCTCCGACAAATACGAAACTTTCAAATTTCTTCTATCTTATATCGGTCCCACATCAAAACTCTCTAGGCATAATATCTTCCAATTAATTCCCCCTATATATTAATAGCATTTTGAAGCGTATTGGTTGAGATCCCGCGGCTTTTCGCCCAAAAAACCGAATTTTTCTTAATTTCTTGTATGAAAAAATCACATTTTTGCCTTTAATTCTCATATCTCTAGGTCGATTTCGCTTAAATATCCTTTGTTCAGTGTAGGCAGGTGCCCCGGGCGACGCTGCATCCCTGGAAACCTGAAATAAAAACAGAATTTTAGTAAAATTAACATTATCGTTCTCAGCTAAAGTCTACCTAACCCCTCCGACAAATACGAAACTTTCAAATTTCTTCTATCTTATATCGGTCCCACATCAAAACTCTCTAGGCATAATATCTTCCAATTAATTCCCCCTATATATTAATAGCATTTTGAAGCGTATTGGTTGAGATCCCGCGGCTTTTCGCCCAAAAAACCGAATTTTTCTTAATTTCTTGTATGAAAAAATCACATTTTTGCCTTTAATTCTCATATCTCTAGGTCGATTTCGCTTAAATATCCTTTGTTCAGTGTAGGCAGGTGCCCCGGGCGACGCTGCATCCCTGGAAACCTGAAATAAAAACAGAATTTTAGTAAAATTAACATTATCGTTCTCAGCTAAAGTCTACCTAACCCCTCCGACAAATACGAAACTTTCAAATTTCTTCTATCTTATATCGGTCCCACATCAAAACTCTCTAGGCATAATATCTTCCAATTAATTCCCCCTATATATTAATAGCATTTTGAAGCGTATTGGTTGAGATCCCGCGGCTTTTCGCCCAAAAAAACCGAATTTTTCTTAATTTCTTGTATGAAAAAATCACATTTTTGCCTTTAATTCTCATATCTCTAGGTCGATTTCGCTTAAATATCCTTTGTTCAGTGTAGGCAGGTGCCCCGGGCGACGCTGCATCCCTGGAAACCTGAAATAAAACAGAATTTTAGTAAAATTAACATTATCGTTCTCAGCTAAAGTCTACCTAACCCCTCCGACAAATACGAAACTTTCAAATTTCTTCTATCTTATATCGGTCCCACATCAAAACTCTCTAGGCATAATATCTTCCAATTAATTCCCCCTATATATTAATAGCATTTTGAAGCGTATTGGTTGAGATCCCGCGGCTTTTCGCCAAAAAACCGAATTTTTCTTAATTTCTTGTATGAAAAAATCACATTTTTGCCTTTAATTCTCATATCTCTAGGTCGATTTCGCTTAAATATCCTTTGTTCAGTGTAGGCAGGTGCCCGGGCGACGCTGCATCCCTGGAAACCTGAAATAAAAACAGAATTTTAGTAAAATTAACATTATCGTTCCTCAGACTAGCTAAAGTCTACCTAACCCCTCCGACAAATACGAAACTTTCAAATTTCTTCTATCTTATATCGGTCCCACATCAAAACTCTCTAGGCATAATATCTTCCAATTAATTCCCCCTATATATTAATAGCATTTTGAAGCGTATTGGTTGAGATCCCGCGGCTTTTCGCCCAAAAAACCGAATTTTTCTTAATTTCTTGTATGAAAAAATCACATTTTTGCCTTTAATTCTCATATCTCTAGGTCGATTTCGCTTAAATATCCTTTGTTCAGTGTAGGCAGGTGCCCCGGGCGACGCTGCATCCCTGGAAACCTGAAATAAAAACAGAATTTTAGTAAAATTAACATTATCGTTCTCAGCTAAAGTCTACCTAACCCCTCCGACAAATACGAAACTTTCAAATTTCTTCTATCTTATATCGGTCCCACATCAAAACTCTCTAGGCATAATATCTTCCAATTAATTCCCCCTATATATTAATAGCATTTTGAAGCGTATTGGTTGAGATCCCGCGGCTTTTCGAGTACTCTGCAAAAAACCGAATTTTTCTTAGAGATTTCTTGTATGAAAAAATCACATTTTTGCCTTTAATTCTCATATCTCTAGGTCGATTTCGCTTAAATATCCTTTGTTCAGTGTAGGCAGGTGCCCCGGGCGACGCTGCATCCCTGGAAACCTGAAATAAAAACAGAATTTTAGTAAAATTAACATTATCGTTCTCAGCTAAAGTCTACCTAACCCCTCCGACAAATACGAAACTTTCAAATTTCTTCTATCTTATATCGGTCCCACATCAAAACTCTCTAGGCATAATATCTTCCAATTAATTCCCCCTATATATTAATAGCATTTTGAAGCGTATTGGTTGAGATCCCGCGGCTTTTCGTTCG